>SZWC01012651.1:7244-45570 GCA_023375785.1 Penium margaritaceum | reverse complement strand
TTCTATTCCCCATGGCCATTGCTATGGCTTGACGGACATGTTGGGTATGCACTGCTCCCTTGGAGCATGCAGATGCTCCTCACAGAGTTGTCCAACTAAGGAACAGTATAAAAAAGACACTGGTTGGTCTAAGCCCCAGGAGTTAGTCTTTGACTAGCACCTCGCGCGAAAGTGACCAAGTGTTAAGTGGACACAGTTGCTAGCAAGTGATTGCCTAGGAACTGCTCAGTGTGGAACCGTGATCTTGAGGGTGATATATTCTCCTAGCTAAAATGCTAGGAGCGGACGACAGGTGCTGTTGTGTCGGCCTTGTTTTCTAGTCTGTTTGCCTCAGGCCGGTTGACAAATGGCTATGGGCCCACACTGACTAGTTGTAAGGCACGCTTCGCTCAACTTTGGTACTCTCTCTCCAAGTGCGCACATCAGCTCCATCAGCTCCATCAACTCCATCTGCTTCATCAGCCGCAACGGTTGAACTTGCACCTAGCACACAGGGACCAAGGACAAGCTCTGCCCTTGGAGGCACGACCCTTTGGTCCCAACCAGGACACGCTCTGCCCTTGGAGGCAAGACCCTGGGTGTGCTAGTGCGATCTTTCTTCTCTGTTTGCAGGCAAACATTGGCTGGAGGGGTAAGCAACGGAACTGCATTTTTAAACTTGTAGCAGACATCAGCTAACATCAGCCTACATCGGCCTCAACATAGCAGAGACGCAGATTGCAGAAAAGGGTAGCCGAAATGGCTGGCCCATCAGGAGTAGTGGGGGTTGCCGCAGGGCAGTCCTCAAACACAACAGGGGTTGTCACAGGGCAGTCTTCAAACTCAACAGAGGCTGTCACAGGTCAGACTACTGGAGTAACAGTGCGTGCTACCGCACTGCCGCAAGGTCTCGGATCTTTGGGAGGAATCCCGGTCTTTGAGGGGAACAACTTCCTCCTCTGGAGATTGCAGTTCGAATTGGCAATGAAAGTGCGCGGCTTCATCAAGCTACTGAAGGGAGAGGAGCAGGTTCCTACGGTGGGCTCACCCGAGCACAAGGCATGGATGGAACGCAATGACATTGTCATGTCATCCCTAAGCAATGCGATTGCTAAGAAGTATGTTCCCATCATTGCCGGGTACACGCTGGTTTCCGAAGCTTACGACAAGCTCAAGCGCGTGCACCAATCCACCTCCCTCGTGAATAGATTATTCATTCTACAATGGCTGATCAGCATGCGGGTGCATGAGGGGGAATCAATCCTCGAATTCCTACAGGAGTTTGAAGGACTCCTTGGCGAGGCTCGCCAGATGAACTGGGACCTTGAAAAAAACATGCAAGCCATGATCCTCCTCATGGCGCTACCAGAGAGCTGGAGCCCAATGATCACCGTCATGGGCGGCTGGAAGAACAATGACTTGACGTACATGGCAGTGTCCGAGTACTTGCAAGACGAGGCTATGCGCCGTAGCGGAAGTGAGGCTAACTTCTCAGCCTATGCCGCACGCTACGGTGGCCGCAAAAGCAAAGGGTCAGCCTCTGGTTAGAAGGGCGGCAGCGGAAGCGGTGGTGGCTGACCAACCCTAGGCCCGAACATTGGCAAGCCGTGAAGAGAGTTTTTCTCTATCTCAAAAAGACTCGGCACGTGGGACTTCGGTTTGGAGGTCTAGAAGGATCAGCCTCGCTACGACTGATATGCTGCAATGACGCGGACTGGGGAGGGCGGATTGACAACATGAAGTCCACCTTAGGATTTTCCTGTCTTCTCAATGGTTGTGCAGTCTCGTGGGCAAGTAGGAAGCAGGACTGCGTCTTGCATTCTACTATCGAGGCGGAGTACATTGCACTCTCCGAAGTGTGCAAGGAAACACAGTGGCTTTGCAGTTTTCTTGATGAGATCAAGGAACCACAAGAGGAAGCAACGGTCATCCGCATCGACAACCAAAGTGCCATCGCTATGGCAGAGGATGACATGATCTCCCCGCGTACAAAGCACATCGACATTCGGTACCACTACTCACGTGACCTTGTCGCCAAGGATGTTGTGGAACTGGAGCATGTCGCAACCAAGAAAATGCTTGCGGACTTCTTGACAAAGCCGCTAGACAGTGACTTGCATGTTGCAGGTGCTCGAGGAGTCGGCATGGTAGATGCAAGAGATGAGAACCGAAGACCAAGAAAGTTGACATGCACAAACACAACCCAGAGCTACAGGTTCATGCGGGAGAAAACTACCACAGCAGGTGGCCTAAGGTGCAAGGGAGAGATTGTTGTCTTTTCTATGCCCCATGGCCATTGCTATGGCTTGACGGACAGGTTGGGCATGCACTACTCCCTTGGAGTAAGTCCCCCAAACCTTGTTCGTGGTGCAAGTCCAAGCGAGACACCAGAAGTGTAGCGCAACGGGTAGCATGTTGGACTTAGGAATAAGAGGTCCTACGATCAAGCCTTGATGTGCGCAGGAATGTTTTTGACCTTCCTGCACAGGGGAAGCTTCTTAGACATTTCTCCATGCATGAGGAGAGTACGCCACTTGGCGGTCAGTGGATGCGCCAATTGGCGGACTGGTGAGGTGGTGTGGAGTGACCACCCCAAAAGTGCCACTACCCACACACCTTAGAAGCCACGCCTAGGAACATTTGTACCAGGCTCATTCCTCATTCTAATTACACAATCTGGCCTTAGATGCTCCTCACAGAGTTGTCCAACTAAGGAACAGTAAAAGGAAGACACTGGTTGGTCTCAGCCCCAGGAGTTAGTCTTTGACTAGCACCTCGCGCGAAAGTGACCAAGTGTTAAGTGGACACAGTTGCTAGCAAGTGATTGCCCAGGAACTCCTCAGTGTGGAACCGTGATCCTGAGGGTGATATCTTCTCCTAGCTGAAATGCTCGGAGCGAAAGGCAGGTACTATTGTGTCGGCCCTGTTTTCTAGTCCGTTTGTCTCAGGCCGGTTGACACGTTCAACGTGGCGAGGCACTGTATTTGACGAGGAGCTCGTGCGTAGCTCATACATATCGAGCCAATGGGAGAAGCGGAACTGGCAGCAGCTGACCCATCATCGGCCTCTTCAGCCTCATCAGCCTTGACAAAGTTTGCAATGTTACCCAAAGAGTTCGCACTCCTCATCTAGGAGTTTGCAAACGCCTTCCCCAATGAACTCCTAAAGACTTTACCTCCCTAACGAGACATCGACCATTGCATTCAATTGAAACCAGGCAGCATACCTACCATCCGATGGGCCAATCAAATGAACAATCATGAGCTAACCGAGTTGGAAAAGCAGCTTGACGAGATGCTTGGTCAGGGGTTCATCCGCCCATCCACGTCACCATAGGCCACACAAGTGCTATTCGTAAAGAAGAAAAGTGGCAAGATGCGAATGTGAGTGGATTACCCGGCATTGAATGATACTACCATCAAGAACCGCTACCCTCTTCCCTGAGCTGATGAGCTTTTTTACCAACTCTGAGCAGCTCAAATTTTTAGCAAAATCGACTCACGCAACGGATATCACCACATACGGGTTGCTGCCAACATCACGACGACAGCATTTTGAACCCGCTACAGACACTTTAAGTTCACGGTTATGCTGTTTGGAATCACAAACGTCCCAGAAATGTTCATGGCAACAATGAACAACATTTTTTGGCCGTACCTCAACGATCTTGTCTAAGTGTACCTTGAGGACATTTTGGTGTAAAGCTGCACCTCACAGAAGCTGCTGAAGAGGGTGGACCCTCGGACGGTCATGGGCATGGAGCAAAGAAAGAATGACCTATTCCGTCAGACCTTCATCGCACCTGGGGCCTGTTGGGAGGGCTGGAACCATGTTTGTCCCCTTTGTCACCATGGACACCACTTTTCAAGAAATTGGTTCCAAACAAGTCCTGCTCATTGCACATAATTGGGACGCCAACAACCACTCCGTCCCCATGGCATGGGTGTTTTGTGGCCAAGAAGACACGTACAACTGGACCTGGTCCATGGAGCAGCTGGCACACGCGTATCCCAAGGCAAGAGACCGTGGCACAACCATAATTTCTAACCATGATGGCAGGCTCCTTGCTGCTATGGCCCAAAAGCTGCCTAGTGCAACGCACACTTTCTGTGTGCTACACATCCGCGAGAATGTAAAGTCCAACGTAGGTAGGGTCGCAGCGGACCTCTTCTAGACCCTCACGCACGCCTTCATCACCAAAGAATTCAAGTGCGTCCAGACCGAGATGTCACGAGCATCAAAGTAGGGCTTGGACTACATCTTCGTCGGTGGTGGTGAGCGAGGCATCACATTGGAAAAGTGGAGTGTAGTGTACATTCTGGTGGTGCGTGGCGGACACACAACAAGCAACGTGACAGAGTCCCTAAACACCTGCACCATTGACCTCTGGCATCACTGCCCCTTTCACTACTTTGCGTAGTTGTATGTATGGGTGTAGAAGTTGTTTGCAGAGCGACGGAGGCTGACGCATGACTACGAGACCATGCTTTCCCCGCTCGTAGATGGCAAGATGAAGAACTACACTCAGCACGTACGAAAGTACATAATCATCCCTGTGAAACCTCTGTCTGGGACCGTCTCGGGCCCGAAGAGCCTCTCCGGCCATGAGGTGGACTACAACATGAATAAGTGCAGCTACGGGCAATGGGCCAAGTATGGCTACCTTTGTCAACACGCCATCAGCCACCTGCTCAATGCAAGAGTCAACTTGGAGATATGTATGGACATACACCTCACTCAGATGGCATGGAAGAGGACCTACCATCACCCCAAGTCGGGCATCAATCTGTGCAAGCTACGGTATGCTGAGAAAGGGTGGGGCCCACCACGGAAGAAGCGGGGTGCTGGGAGGCCGAAGTCCAAGCACAAGGACCACTATGAGCGTCGTAAGAGGGACCGCATCTGCATTCACTACATGTTGTCTGGACTTGCGCCAAAGCGGTGCATGAACCCACCAGCCCTCTTACCAGCCAATGTTGCAGCAGCTCGAGCCAGGCAACTTCCTACAGGACGTAGGGTGCGCCAATAGTAGGACGTGGCACAGCACCTGACTCAAGTGTTATGCACAACATTGACCTCATGACAGACAAGCACAAAAAGGCAACACCAGCAACAATAGGTGATGCAGCTGCAGGAACTGGTGCAGCAGATGATTCAATTGCTGGATCTGGTACAGCAGGAGATGCAAAGGTAGCAGGTCATGCAACAGGTGGAACCACTGCAACAGGTGGTGCAGCAAAAGCAGGAACAGCGGGATCATCTGATGCAGCAGAACCCATGTTCTCCTCCCAGGTTGAAGACCCTGGGACTCCCAAGGAAACAGCAAAGGCCACTACAGACTATGGATTTTCCTCCTCTCACTGGTCAGAGGAGGAAAATGCCTCCGGAAACGTCACATCTGAGTCTAAAGATAGGGATTCTGTTGACAGCTCCTCCTCCTCGGACTCATCCGAGGATGAAAAACCTGTGTGATGCAAGGACATGCACAGAGGAAACTTTGTGTGACTAGGTAATGCTTATGTCCTCTGTTTTTCACATGTCTATTGATAACTATATTTGTACCTGTCACTTTTAGCCATTGTTTGTTTTCTTTGTGACTTGTGTGCAGGTCAGGCAGATCCATGTGCTGGAGACCGTGAGGCGGAGATCAGTGCTTAAAGTGCACCAACAACGGGACTGATCACATTTGGCCCATGACATGTGTGGTACAAAGACGAATGGAGATGTGATCACTTTCAAGATGGCCAACCTGAACCTAGGAGAGCTGGACGAAGGAAATGCCAGATTTCAAGTGGGCAATCCATGCACTAGCATGTGTGCTTCCCCCTTCGCGGAAGAGTACGATGATGCATGTGAGGAGTTTAGTGAAGGGGCAGGGTGTCCTTCTTGTGAGGTCATTTGTTTTGTGAATTTCTTACCCGTGTACGCTCAAGTGTGGATTAGTTCATGTGACCTATCACCTCTGGTTTACTGGAGTTGATGGATTCAATGATGTTTTCCATACGTTTCCTACGATGTCTCTCACTTCAACATGTGTGTCATTTTGTCTACTAAGATAATTGAACATCATTCATTAAATCTTGATGATTGTGTTATTATCTCCACACTTGTTCTGTCAATTGAAAGTGTACTGGTAGACCATGTAAAGTGAATACATATCTTAGTGTAATTTAGTATATAGAATGGTGCACATAGTATAACATGTAAGGTTGAACATTTCATGCACTAATGATGTATGTCATATTCAACTCTATTGTGTCAGACTCAACATGGTGTAACAAAACAGTTGATCCACGCTACTGCACTTGGTGTTGTTTACTTCGAGGTCATGGATGTGGGTGTAGTGAAGGACACACATGGCAGGCAGGGGCATGGGCAAAGTGAGATGGGACATTGTGGGTACATCTTGAATCATAAGATGAATAAGTAGTACAGATTCCCACTTCTCCCTGTTCTAAGGGGAAGGAGCCTCTGTGTAGAGCAAAGGCTCCTAGGGATCCAAAGTGTTTGGCGGACGTGCAAAGGACATGCGCCTACCCATGATCCATACCATAGTCTCCGGTTGAGGAGGTGTGGAAAACCATGACAGCATACCATTTTGCATAACCCACTCATCGAATTGCGCCCTTATGGCAGCCCATGCAATTGCGGCTTCACACGGATGCAACATGGGTGATGTCCGTAGTGTTTGGTCTCCGCTCCACGCACCGACTTCGTCCCGTTGTTGCGGTCCATTCAGAACCACATTCCTGTGTCTTTTGGTAGCCATGTCTGTGTTTTGAACAAGCATTAGCTATGGGGAGGCAAAAAATGTGATCATCATGATTCATTTGCCCCACACGCTCCACTTGCACAAACGTGAATATTGCGTACCATTGCGACTGGACACTCAACTACATCTAAGATATTGGTTTGTGATAATCATTTGTTGCGTCTATGTGGCATTATGTGGCAAGGCACACCAGTCGCGGCATTCGATGAGGATACGACGACCAAAAGGGTGCGTCCTTGTACCCGTGTACCATGGGTTGTGCGCAAAATGTGGGTGGACCGTACGTTGGACCTCGATAACATTTGTTGAACTCCGCACATGTGAGTTCAACAAATGTTATGGAGGTTTAGTTCGCAAGCATATGGTGCATAGAAATGTTTTCGTGAATAGGTCAGGCTCGCTATAGGCTAATAGGCGGCACTCATTTGTTAGACACACGATGGAGGTACCAATGCACTGGACCAATGGATGAAAAAAAAGGGAATCTTGCCAAGACAGAATGAAATCTCGTCAATGTGTTGTCTTCTGGTAGCTTCATCTACCAAGCTGTCCTTGGAGAGCGCGTCATGAATGCGGTCCTATTTCAATGTTGTGGTGCAATGCCGCCGGGGGTCAACAGTGGGTATGCGAGGTACTATGCTTTTTCGAGTACTCACTTTTTCCATGGTGGATATGCAAAGTGTTTGTTTTCAACGGTGGCTCTTAGAAAATTTTCAGAATTTGCTAGTCGTTTTAGTCATTTTTTTGTCAAAGTGGCCATAACATTCTTGTCCTGCAAAGTGTTGGTACAACGTAAACTAGTTGCGAGAACAATGTGTACGCAGAAAAATACCCTTTTCTTCATATCAGGGTTGTTTTCCCCCTCCACAAATAGTGAGTATACACTTTTCTATGGATATGAGTGATGTTTTCATCCCATTTTTAGAGGTTGCGACTGCAGGAACCAAAAGAAAAGGTATCCATGTATCGAAGTGTGTTGCCATTTTCTTTTGGGTCCATTGATCGTAACCTAAGGTAACCATACCAAAAAAACACTCAGCGTAGTGGGGGCCTTTAATGCAAGGGATTGGGGTAGGGGAATGGAGTGCAACCACTCGTCAAGGTCCTATTCCACCAAAAAAAAGCTTTACCCAATAGATTTTTTTCTACAAACGGTACTTCTTCTTAGCAAGAGAGAACTTGGATGATAAAATGGATAGGACACAGACAAATTTTGACATTTGACGGATGACGCGGCATAACCTATAGTGTGATGTTTAGCAGGGACCACTTTTGCAAGGTGCCATCTTGGAAAACGGTAGGGGGAAAGTGGAACTTATTATTCTGATGTGGGGAGAAATTAGGCTTGTATTCAAAAAACAAGAGTATGCGGTGTTTTCGACCTATATTTTTCCACAGGTTACGACAAATGGGAGGTCCAAGACTTCCCATGCATTGAAAGGAAACATTATGGACCATTTCATCGTAGAGCCTTGTAGGTGCCCACAAAAAATTCATATCCCAAAACCCTTGATGTAATAAGGGGGTGGGTTTGTGTAAAGTGTGTATTTAAAGAAGGCAGAAAGTTGGGAAGAAAATACAAAGCAAATGGGCAGCTCTCGACTCCCTTTTTTTGGAGCGGATTTTGTCTGATGCCCGTCAGCCGAAACCCTCGACAAAGTCCCCCTTCCCTCCTCCCACTGGCGACCCCTTCAATCACACCTCACTCTCTACATTGCTAAACTGTTGGAGCTTATGATACTTTGCGCATCTCCCTAGCCTTATCCTCGTTGTTTCTTACACATAATTTTTAGCTAGTGGGCCAACTGAATGGGCACTATTGCCATGTCAGCGATAGCAAGGCCAAAAAGCTTCCTAGTAGTTTCTTAACATCGTTGTATGATGTAATAACCAGAGTGCTCTCGCCATCACAAAGAACTTTGGTGTGTTTCACGCATGCACAAAGCAAATTTTTGTTGAGCATCACTTTGTGTGTGATCTTGTGGAATGATGGGTGATCTTTGTCATGTGGGTCAGCACAGATACGCAACAAGCTTGAGGGAATGGAGAAACACTCTGTAGCCATGTTTTGTGTGAGATTGTAGGTTGTAAGGGACATAACATGACAGACGACGCTGAGAATGGTGGATAGAAGGCAAAGATCCGGTTGAAAGAATGAGAGTTTGTTGAGACAAGGAGCGAGAGAGAGAGGGTTAACCCCTCCATCCTCGGTCCAGCCAGCGTACAAACAAGCTGCACAATGGTTTGCCTGTGACGAAATTCAGGAAAACTCCTACCAGTACCCTCATAGCAAGTAGATGAATCCTGGCAATACTGAGGTCACCTGGGTGGCCAAATGACAAACCCAAAGAAGTAGCCAAAGCATAAAACCAAGCTCTACAACACAACTTAAACAAAGATAAGACATTTTGATGGCAAGAAAGTGGCTCTCAGGCTCTGGCCACCAAGAAAATCCTTGTGTGTACATAGGGATGTGGAGGATATAGTTTAGGCCATCAAAGGAGTCGTCTAACACTACAGCTTACCTGCATGTGAGTGGTGTCAAGTCCAAAAGATCACCGAGATAGACGTAGTAACATCCCCCTATGACCCATAGACACCAAAAACCAGAGACGCGCACAGGAAAACGAGCCAAAAGCAGCCACAAGGAGCCACAAGCCACCACAAGGAGGCGTAACAACCAAAGAATAAAAATGGCAATGATATGTTTGGGATGGTAAAACAGAAGGAACAAGGATTCGTCATCCAGGATTGGCACAGAGGGACTGTAGACCAACAACATGCACAGCAACCTCGAACTTCCCACTAAAAGGGCACCTTGGTGAGGAAGTCAGCACGCTACTGGCTAGTGTCAACTCTAATGAGGTGCACATCACCATATGCAATGCGTTCATAAACAAAGTGATACTTGATGTTGCAGTGCGTTTTTGCAAGTGTGATGCATGTCATCATGCTCAACAATGCAGGACGTGCTTTCGTTGTCGCATTGAACCGTAATGTAGTGGAAGGAATACCGCAACTGTTGCGTGAGACAACACACCAAAACTCTTTCACAAACTCTGGCATCCAGAGTCAAGCACACAAGACAACCTTGATTTTTTCTCTTCCATGAAATGGCGGTGGCAATGAGGAAGATTCATCCCAACCGGTTGTGCGCATCATGATCCGGGGCTCAATCGCTATCGGTGTATCCATCAACAAAGCCAAAAGATTATGAGCAGAAACACAAGCCAAGAGAGGGCGTGGACATAATGTAGTTGACGAAACAATGCTGCCTCAAGGTGGATGCGACATGGGCACTGGGAGAACTGGGACAAGAAGTTTGTCGAAAACACCGCGTCAGCACATGTGGTGGTACCAAGGAACATAAAAGACCTGATGACCTGGAGGTAGGTGGTCGTCACGTCTACCAGCTCCTCCAACAGCAAACAGGCACCGGTCTTGTGGAGCCTCTGCCAAGCTGGTGTCATAGGTTTTGAGCACGTGGAGAATGGTAGCCAGAAGGCCAGCAGATCTTTTCCCCAGAGTATAAACATGTTCGACCTGTTGCACGGTGAGCATGCGACACTGGTGGTCACGCTCAATCTTCATGACCAAGAAGACGCGAGCAGGGCCAAGATGTTTCATCTTTTACGTAGACTAGAGGAGGTGGTTTACAGCTTAGAACGCATGAAATTCTAGTGACACAAGTCATCACGCTCAAGGGTGGCAAAAATGTTGAGGCTTGTACACCGGACAGACTGATGTAAGTACCACAATGCCTTGCGGAGGCGCCAACCACATCCGGTACCATTGTCAAAGCCAGGTGGCTAAGTTAGGCAGATCTCCTCGTTGAGACAACTGTGCAAGAATGCATTGTTAACGTCCATTTGGTGTAATTCTCACTCATGCTTGGCCAGTTGGCTCAATAGTGCCTTGACAGTGGTGTATCTCTCCACAAGGTTAAAAGTTTCATAGAATTCCATGCCGAACACTTGAGAGAATCCTTTGGTCGTCAAGCAAGCCTTGTAGCGTTTAATGATGCCATCCGGCTTGCACTTGTACTTATACATCCAACGTGTACCTGTGGCCTTGCAACCCAGTGGAAGATCCACCTTCTTGTAAACACCATGCCCTATGATGGCATTGAGCTCCTTACACATGGCTTGTTCCCAGAGGGCTAAATCAAGAGCTGAGCCCGCCTGGTGAACTGTGTCCGGATCAGGCAAGAGTTTCGTGGTATCTCAAGAGGTTAGTGTAGTGGAAACATACGTGGGGTATGCAACAAAAGCAGACTCAATGGCTCCAATAGCATGGAAGAACACATCCGCGATCAGAGAATAACCTACTACACAGTTCGGGTAGACAACAGTGGCAGACAGTTTAAGTGCATCTAGGCCAGTGTCAGGAGGAGTTGACACGCGGTCAAGAAGAGGACTAGTAGGTCATGATAGGTAAGAGCGATCGACAGAGGGATCAGTATGAGAGCTCGACTACAAAGGCTTGAAACGGTCACCAGGAGCCTGACTGAAGGGAGGACGGTCAGACAAGGGCAAGGGTGCAAGTAGGTCCATAGCCAAGGGAATCCTTACAGTATCAGGCAAAGGTACATAAGTCACACATTTCAAGACTAGCAAGGACCCATGTGGCAATGTTAGATAAAATGACGATGATGGTATAGACGCAATAGCAAGTGGTTCTATACTGGATGACGTGACAAGGGGTGACCCACACGCAATGAAAGAGATGCAGACAATGACATAGGTACTAACGATCCAAACCAAGGCACACAAGTAGGTGCACTAGGGAGAGGAAACAACTGCTGGAGTCAGTGAGGACATGGGTAATGTTGCACTCACGGGTGTGGATGTGAGAGGAGATGGAACATAGGTGGGAAACGCAGACGAAGAGGAGACACCAACCTCAGGCCATCTGGCCCACCAGCATCCCTCTACATGAGAGATGGTGCAAGGGAAGAGACGCTCACCACAATGTCGTGCAATTTTTTTAAAAAAATAGAGTGCTAGAAGATCCAATGACATGAAACCATCAGCATCCTAAAAGCACCATGCCTTAGGAAGTGGAGAGATACCAAGGAACATACAAATACAGCCCCAATGTGAGAGCTTCCCATCATTTTGGTCCTTGAAAATCTGGACGCAAGCAAGACGCACGTCAATGCAAAGACGGAACCAGCGCTCGTACAGTGTGAAAAGGTCTAGAAGAGGACCAGAAGGAACCCAGCTCCATTCCCATGTCATGTACATTATGGCCTTATAAGCAAACGCTTTGGAGAGACCAAACTCAAGCAAGATGGTACAAAAACCATCAGCAAGGGTGCGGCTCAAACGTTTTTAGACACCGTTTTGCTGCGGGGCATGTGGAGCAAATGATTCAAAATGGACACCAAACAATGTTAGAAAGCAAAGATTTGGGCCAATGAACTCGCCACCATAATCGGTGCGACATACATGGAGTTTCCACCGACGGGCATGTTCCACCATCGCAGTTGTCACCATGTCTACAGCAGTTTCTCTTCCTTCTTCATTTACCCTTGATTGCTAGGCCTTATGAGCTTGGCATCCTCTTCTCCCATTGCTATATCTTTATATCCTCTGAGGTAGTGTGTTTGTACATACAGGTCCATTGCCTGGCAACACAGCCTTGAGCACACTCACCATACCTTTCTACATTCACTGGGACAAAGGACACTTCGGTTTTTCTCTTTACAAGATGACATCACTGGCGACATGCCGTTTGACAATGATCAGTATGCTATGTTTCAAGAACAACTGAAGTGCGGGCGCACTATGGTCCAAGTTGCACTAAGCGTTTAGTTTACTTCAGAGGACAAGCTCCACAAGGAGCAAGCTGATGAGTAAACCTTTGCATACCACATTCCTGACATCATGCTCAACTGTCTCTAACAAACAGTGTGCTCAACACGCTCTGCTTCTGCCACTACCAGCTTTGCTACGACATTCTCCACTGTTGCCGCTTTGGCATCCTTCGCCTCTGGTTCCATCTCCTCTTATCCTCTTGCAGTCGCCATCGCTGTAGGCATAACAAATGTCAAATCACTTGCATTGCCCTTGCATTGCAAGCCCAACTTTGATTTATTCCCACCTCATTTTACCGCCAATCTCACCTTCTCATCTTTGGAAGTCTGCTTCAGTACATGTAGACACGATGAACACCTCTAGAAATGTTACCATGAATCGAGGTCCTCTTCCAGTCCACACTTTGTCCCTCTTCACTCTCAATTCACTCATGTTCGTGCACTCATTCATGTAGGACTCGATGATCTCACTGACGAGATGGGGTCCCACAATGTTGACACTATACATGGCACACCTGTTGACCAAGTTGGTGCTTATGCCCTCATCAAACATCGAACCACAGTCATAGGCCATGCTCTGTGGAGCATCCTCACTGTCCCGTTCAACACACCCTCTATGCGTGTTCATGAGACCGTTGATGCATACTAGGTCCATCACCTCTGCCTGGTGTGTGTGACCTCCACAAAGTAGCACCTGGCCAACTTCCGGCCATCTTTTCCATCGTCAACAACGTCATCCTAGAGCCATTAGACATCTTCAGAGAGGTGAAGGCCTCGAAGCTTGAGTTTCTCACCACCGAGCCTGTCCCTACAAATGCACCGCCAAGCATTGGTGCTCTGTGGGAGTTCACTAACGATCTCAAAGTGTCTCACTGATTGGTGGAGCTCTCTACAAAACAAACGCATTCATCGTGCAGTGGTAGTAGCTGCCACCTCAGAGAATCCTTCCTCCTTTGCCTCCACCTCAGCCTCCTCTTCCTCTACCTCGACCACGATGGCCACATCCCTTGTATCTCAAGGGTGGTGGGGAGGCCGTGGGCGGGGGAAAGGCAAGGGTGGCTCTTCTGAAAGGCAGACCGAGGGGTGGCCAAGGTGGCTGTGGCAAAAGGCGGGGGTCCTCCGGCTCCTCCTCTTCCTCTTCCTCCTCTTCCAACACTATGACGTGTTAAAACTGCAGAGCCACTAGTCACTGTGCTCCCAAATGACTTGAGCCTCCTGACGATGCACGCCTTGCGTCAGCCATGCAAGCACACTGGACCCCCTCATCTAGCCGCAGCACTGGTGATTCTCTTGCCTCCACCTCCATAGCGTCCTCTAGTCGCAATGCACCCTCTTCCACTCATGCACCCGTATACAGCACCACCATTGTACCTCTTACCCCAACGTATCCATATGGGTAGACCCCCGGGTTTGGAGGCCCTGTCTTCTATGAACCCCCTTGTGGTCCCTACTTACCTCCCAACTACTCTCATCAGCGTCCTCCATCTGCGATCGTCATCACCTCTGACCCGTGTGAGGTCGATCGTAAGCTGGACGTTGTCCTCTCTCATGTTGTCCTCCAGCAACATCTCCATGATCCTGGAGGTGAGAGTGTGTGTTCAGACTTGGGATCACTTGCATGTGATGTGGACAAGTGTCTTTGTGATCCAATTTCAGGTCATGTTCAGGTGTATTCTCTCATTAATGAACCATGGATTCAGGGGTCGCAGCCTGTTAATTCGCCTCGTTTTTTTGTTGCTTGTGGTCAGCAACTTCCACTACACTGCCATTGCTACCATAAGTCGTGTTTTTTTGCCTGCCCATGTTTCAAGTGGCTTTTGGATCCTTGATTCCGGAGCCACTCATCACATGACCTCCTCTCGTTCCTCGTTTGTCTCCTTAAGTCTAGTTGGTGTTGTTCACTTTGTCCGCACTGGCTCCAGCCAATGTCTTGGACTGCAAGGTGTTGGAATTGTCCACTTTGTGGGTCGTGGATGGGGTACCGCTCCTGCCAAACAAACTGTACATGCCCACTCTTGAGTTGAGTCTTCTCTTTGTAATGGCTCTCAATGACCAGGGCATGGACTTCTCCTCCAGCCGTGGCATAGCATCTATGTTGCACCACACTTCTGGCCGTGTTTGACTTCATGGCGCCCATTGTGATCGCTTCTTTTGTGTCCCATCCTTTGCACCTGCACCTGCCACAGCTACTCTTATCCAAGTTGCACGCTCCCTCTCCCCAGCACACACCCAGTTGCTACACCACTGCTCTACCACATCCACACTGCCGCCATTGACAGTCTTCTTTGTGACCAACCCAGACTTTTATAGCCTAGATGCCTACACTTTCCCTGTTCCTTGCATTACCGACTCTATAAACTATGCTCAATGCAAGATGCATCAATCCCCATTCTCCACCTCTCAGCCTCGCACATCCCAACCCCTTGACCTCTTGCATGCTGATGTCATGGAGCCCTTTGCTCATGATGCTCTCAAGGGGTTTGACCGCTATATCCTATGCCTTACGCATGATTTCTCTTACATGTTGTTGGTCTTTGCACTCTGTCAAAAGAGTAATGTGTGTCCCGTAGGTAGAACTCTCGTGTGGTTGCCGTCTGAAAGTTTTTCATTGCGACCGTGGCGGGGAGTTCATGGGACCCATTGCTCGCTTCCTGTCTTCTCGTGGGGTGAGTATGGAGCCCTCGACTCCCTACAGACCCCAACAAAATGGGATCTCAGAATGATGGAATCAGACACTTGCTAATTGTGTCTACACTCTTCTAAGTTCCTCAATGTTGCCACCACTCTTCTTTTTTAAGACCATGTCCTACATGACCTTGGTTTGGCAATGAAAGTTTTCATTGCCAGGCTGATGTGTGCCTTGCTCGCATCTGGGACTGTGTCGATGTCGTCTGGCTCCGAGAGGACCTTCGCAATGCAAGCTTAGTCCTCGTGCTCGTCTTTGCACCTTCATGGTGTCTCCGCTATGTCCAAAGTCTGACACTTCTAGGGCTATGATCAGTCACGCGTCATCAAGTCCCTTAACGCTCTGTTCCCTCATAACTTGTCCTGTGTCCCCCCACCCTCCTCTCTCTCCTCGCTCCGTTGGCTTGGAGGGTATGGCTCTTTTTTTGGCTCCGGTCTCACAGGTTCTCCTCTCTCCTCCACTCACACGGCTCCTCTTGCTGATCCTCTCTCTACTCTGTCACCACCTATCCCTTCCACCACCAGTAACTCTCCCAACAAGTCCTATCAATCAAGCTCATCGACTACCCCCTCCCCATGGGTGCCATCAGTCTATGCGCCCTCTTTGCCATTTGAGCCAGCACCTGTCACTACTCCAACCTAGTCCCTTACACATTCCCCTTCAAGCTCACCTCCTGCGTCTGCTCCATAAACCTCAGCACCTAAAATTTTCGTAAAGTCACCATCTCAGCCTTAGACATCCTCCCTTGGCTCTGTGCCATACACACTCGGAGTGAGACTCCGTGCTCTCCCTCAGCACTATGTTTCCTAGTTCTCATAGCCCTCCCAAAGTCGTCCGCACTCTAGTGCATCGTCGTCTTCGGCTTGCCCTTCCACGAGACCTACTGGTCTTGATGCACTCAGCCTTGCCACCACTGTTTTCCACCCTAACTATGCAGAGGGGTACTCCCTCGTGGCTCATGAGTTTCATAGTGTTGTCGATTCCTATATCGCTCACCATGTCGCAGGATGCTTTGCGGTCAGTGGAATATCCTCTCTCCCTCCTGAGCCTGCCATTGTTCAACTGGCTCATGATGTAGCTAACGCTTACCTCTGAGAGAAGGCCGTGTAGCAGGAGCTAACTGCTCAAAAGGAACGCGGTTACTTTGAGCTTGTGGATCTTCTAGCGAGATGTAAAGTTTTCTCGACTTGCTAGGTCCTTCATTTTGAGCAGAAGCCAGACGACAAGGTCAACAGGTGCAAGGCTTTGCTCACAGCCAAGGGGTTCTATCAGGGGTTTTCATTTTCTTCAGTCGGGCGATGCACCACTGCTTGTGCTCTTCTGAGCATGGTTACCCAGCATGACGTGAAACTGGAGTACATGGACCTCAACAATGCCTTCCTACATGGAGGGCTCGACAAGGAGAACTACATGATCCAGCCGTCATGCTTCACTGACTGCACAAGTAAGGTCTGGCGACTGCGTAAGGCTTTGTATGGGCTTAAGCAGTTGCTTTGCTGCTGGAACATGGATATCTCTTCCACCTTGGAGAGAGATGGATACCAGTACAATACTCTAGAAGCTGCACTCTTTTTGGGTGCACCATGTGAGTGCTTCGTGGCCATTCTGGTCTACGTCAACAACCTGCGCATTGCCTCCCACATTCCTGCGGCTATCAGGTCTATAAAGATTCTGCTGCAATCCACATACAACGTGAAGGATCTGGGTCCGGCCTGAGTGTTCCTGAAAATGCAACTAGAGCGTGACCAAAAATGTTGCACTCCGCACGTGCACCAAGCCTTCTATATCAGCAGCCTCGGAGAGCGCTTTGCCTCCTTGTTGGCGGACACATCCACAACATCTACATTGATGACACCAACAATTCAGCCCCTGCTGAAGTCATCTCATCCAGTACTCTTGGGGGAGATTGCCGGCGTCACCGACTACCTCAGCATAATTGGATCCCTCATGTCCCTTGCGACCACCAAACGGGCAGACGTGGCCTTCGCCGTCAACTTATTGGCACAGTTCTCTCAGCACCCTATTCAGAGGCACCTTGACGCAATGATATACGTGCTGTGCTATGCACAATCCACTGCTTACGTGGACTGTGCTATCACGCACAGTCCTTAGTGGTCGTTGACAGATACACACAAAATGACTGGGCGCATGACATTGGTGCTCGCAGTCGCACCACCTGCATATTTCTCGTCAGCGTGATTGCTCTCTCGTGGAAGGGAGGAAAACAGGGGTGTGTTGTCTAGGGCTCCAGCAAGGTAGAGTACGTAATGCATGGTGTAGATGTGTGTGAGTGTATGGTTGTCTCGACTCCTACAGTAGTTGCAAATTTCTATACGTTGCATCACCCTACGCTACGACAATCAGAGTGCCAAGGCAATTGCTAATCACAATGGCATGCATCATTCTTGCACCAAGCACTTCAACACTGAGCATCACTTTGTTTGCAAACGCATCGCTACTAAACGTTTTCAAGTTGTCTGGGTCGACTTTCGTAAGAAGTGTGCACACTTTCTCATCAAAGCTCTCAGCAGTGGCATGTTCAAAATGGCTGTGCATGCTATTGGTCTGCTATGTGTTTGTGATGTCCCACATTGATGTGCATGTGTCGTGTGAGTCATGTTCAATGACATTGTTACCTTTTGTTCCTGCTCTTATGTGTGTGGGTTTCTTGTCTGTTGGTCATGGAGGAGAGTAGGTGATTGACTTGCATCAAGCCTCTCAGGTGCTTCGTCGTTGTCCACATTGTGCAGGACACAGTGCTCGACATACAGCAAGAGTGGTGGACAGAACACCAAGTTGAAGTGTGTTTTGAGGGCTTTTGAGAGCTTGGTTGATATGACGAGATGAACGTGCTCCATTTCATGCTTCCTACAATGACCTGTAGCACGTGTAGCTCGAAAACCTAATGCAGCAGATTGGGGCAGCAGCGTTGTTGATGCAACGTGGAGGAACCCACACTCGTTGCTTAGGCTGCCCCCTCAGTCTGCTGTACTAGAGTCTAAGTCTGAGAGCTCTGGTGTTGTTACTCAAAAACGCGTGCGCCAGAGTTAGCGTCAGAAAACAGCTGAAAACTGGAAATGACAGATTAGGGAGCAAAAATGAGCAACAATTTGAGATCCCTCCAAGATCTACCCCCCCTCTCCCCCAGCTCTGTAGAGCTTGTTACACAATTTTCTGGCCAATGAGAAAAATGGCCTGTTTTCTGGCAGGCAGAGTTTTCTCAGTGAGCCCTGCCAAACGGCCGACAGCCCAAAACCTGGGCGCCGTCCGTTTTGCCTAGAAACTGGACCATACCATAACACCAACGCTGCAAACGCAGTCATGCGGGCAGAATCAGCTAGAAAAACAACAGTGAGGAGTTAAGTCTACCTATACCCAGGTAGGGTCTATGCTAGTCCCTGGTACCAACAGTGCCCAATAATCATGAAACTTGGACCCTATGCATAATATGTCAGTGCAGATGTAAGAGTGCAGTCACACCCAGCACTGGACTTGTGCAAACAGCATGTGCATTGACAGTGACTGCCGACGGCACGACTCCGTAGGAGGTCTGCCGATGGAGCTCAGCACGCCAACCAAAGGTGGGAGGAGACACCAGCAGAATGCGTGAAGCCTTAGCGTGTGTCGGCTCCACTAGACGACACTTCAACAGTGCCGTGTCTTGCCATCAGTCATCTGCATGCCGATGTACAAAGGCTGGGAGGACACAACAGAGTGCGATGAGAGATGCATGAAAACCAACATGTGTAGCACATGGAAGTATGCATCCACATACGCTCGTGGTCGATGTGGTTAGTGTGATTTAGTCATGCATGTGGTAAACGGGTGAAACTGGATTGCTGATCCCTCGGGACAACACGACCAGATTATTCCGACGTATGAGAAATCACGTTCAGCTTGCTCGCTCACCAATTCGGTTTGGCCACTTGGCCGTGTCCGGGCCCCACCTCAAGTATCTCGAGTGGGTGGCCTGGTCAACCGGAATCACCTCGCTCCTATGTGACTCCCTACACTTGTTGTCTTCTAGTATTTCTTTGCTCCAAGGAACGTCGCACTATCTATGGCTTTGTCTCGCTCTCTTGCTTGAAATATTGGTTACTCCAGAAACTTCTACTACCTACACTGACACAGTCACGTGCATCATCAGTAGTGTGTCGTTGTAGGTGTTTGTGGTGTGTGCTTCTCAGTTTTCTCTGTTTTTAGAAGCTATTGGAGCTTATGAAAGTTTGCACGTCTCCTTAGCCTAGCCCTTGCTATCCGTTGCACTTGGTTGCTTGCTAGTGCATCAAGTGACTAGGTAGTGTTGCCACCACAGCGACAACAACGCTACAAAGCTTCCTAGTAGTTTCTCACTCCCTACATCATATGCCCTACGTGCTTAACAGGAATAGCAACACCCACCACAAACTACCAGACATTTTCCACAGTGTTTAGGGTGCTTCTTTGGTCTTCTGCAGTTTCTTTGTAGACTCTATGATTTACTTGGTGGACAATCTTTTGGCCCGATTTTGTATGTTTCTGCATATTATGTCCACAAATTGATGTCAGGCACACATTGTGTACTATCAGTTGGGACATTTCAAGATTCTCCATACATAGGTCCAGATGGTTCTGTTGTGATTTGTGACGTTCCTGTCAACCTGTACAGTTTACTGTGACCACTCGGCCGTGTCCATACTCGTGCAGATCCCTAATTCGAACCCTGGCGGTACCGGTGCGTCATCTGGAGGTGGACTACCAGCTTGGAGCTGAACGACGACCGTTCCAGAGTTCTAGACGCTGCCCGGGACCTCCTCTAGTTTTTCTGCAGGAGGCAGGAGTTTATTGGTGGACTGGCCGTGGGCCCGATTTGCATGTTCTAGCATTCTGTGTCTACCGTTGATGCCAGATGCATGCATGTGACCAGTCACAGCTTGTGATTCTGCACGTCTAGGTTCACACGGCATAGCATTCTAACTTGTCTACGCAGACTTACGACAAAAATACTTGTGTTTTTGGGCTGGTTTTAGGACACATCATGTGCTGCCGCGTGCGACACCCGCTATCCACCGCAGCAGGTACTTATGCCATGGACCTGTCATTTTTCATTTCTCTCTGCACATGCTATTGAAGCATTCTGACACTTTGCCTTGTGTCTCTTAGCCAGACTATTGCCGTTGCGTGCACGACTTGTGATTGTCGTCACCGTCCGACCAGGCACTGATGCCTAATCGACGGTTGTGTCGCTAGGAAACTTCCACGCATCTTCTCATGGTATCTGTGCAGTGAGACAGTTCTCGCCGAGCTGCACAACAGAAATGCAGCAGAGTAACAGCAGTGAAAGTCACCGCTGCAGCAGATCCACAGGGACCTGTCAACGACTGCGGACTGCCGTCAACGTCACCCACCATCATCATGTGAGAGTGCATCAACAGCAGCCGCTAGCACCAACAGGCGACAGCTGCAGCAGGCTGTAGCCGGTAGCTACCGACATAAGCACTGGCAGCAGCAACAGCAAGCCGCTACCGCAACAGACGGCGACGGGCAGCATCAACAGCAGCGTGCGGCAATAGCAGCGCGCAGCAGCATTAGGGCGCAGCGGGAGTAACGCGCAACAGCGTTGCACAGCGGTGGCGGCAGCAGCGGCAGGCATTAGCAGCATGCAATACCAGCAGCATTGAGCAATAGCAGCAGCAGCAAAGCAGAGCAGTAGCACATCAGCAGCGCAGCAGCAGTGCGCGGCGGCAGCAGCGCGCGGCAGCGGCGGAAGTGCGCAGTAGCCGTAGCGCATAGAAGCAGCAGTAGTAGCGCGCAGCTGCTTCCACAGCTGTACACGCAGACGCGCGGCTGCTACTACAGGTGACGACACAACAGTAGTAGTAGTAGCTGAGCAGAAGCTGCTGCGTAGCTTCCACGCAACCTCCGCGCGGCTGTTGCGGAGCGGTCGCCTGCTCGCGCAGCAAACGAGGGTTGACATCCAAAAAGAGGAGGGGAGCTCACGTCAGCATTTTTCCTTGCTGACGTCATCAGGTCATGCTGATGTCAGCAACCACCTGCTGACGTGAGAAGTGTCCTTAGTGAAATTTTTGGTCCAAGAGTCAAACGTTTCCAGCGTTTTAAGTCCTCGAGAAACGCTGACGTTCTTGCAATCCGACCAAGTTGACGTCTTGGCCCATAATGAGCGGTGACATGGCTCCGTCCGGTGATAAGGGAAAGAGGATACTAGATCCCTCTTCTTCCTCCTCAGGAGTCATGAGCCCACGTTCGCAGGCTATTGAGGACCTCAGGAGCCAGTAGGATGAGATGTGTTGCCTGCAGCGGGAGCAGATTGACGCCATCCGTACACTCACTGAGCTTCTTCGGGGTCAGTCCACGACCCCATGGCAGACCTCTCAGGGAGCTGCCGGTGTCGCACCCTTTACACAGCAGTCAGCTCTAGCACCGGAGACCGGAGCTGGAGCCGACCCGCCACCCATTGATCCTTGAGATAAGGATCCAGATATGCCAGGCATGGAGGGCGACTCCCTCGAGCATGAGATTCGTGTGCTTTAGGAGCGTCTCCGCTAGCTCCATACAAGCTCTCGACCCCCACACACATCTTGTTTTCCGAAGATTCGATCATCGCCTGACCTCCACCCCAGAGACTTCCCTCTTCCCGGTGTCTTTCCCATCCCTCGTCCTTCTTGGCTCATGGTTGCTCTCCCTACGGAAAGGCAACCCAAGGACTTTGAGACATCGCCCCCACGATATGTCAGTGAGGACGATTTTGACAGCTGGGAGATCCTTTTCCAGTTTTGGGCACCTTCAGAGGGAGTGTGGCCCTACTACCATAGTCCGTATCAGACTACGGACCAAGCAGAGGTGCTGACAGCGGCTAGGGCGATGCGCGAACTTCTTTACGCCATGTCGCGCGAGACCGTCGTCGACTTCCGCTCGTTCCTTGGCGAGGCCGGTACAGGAACCCGCGATGATCCACGCTGGGGCTGGGACCTGGCATTATCCCTACTTGCTGCAGAGACGCACGCTACTCGTGTTGTTCACATTCGTGCCTTTCACTCCCTTTGTCAGGGGCCTGCCGAGCCTGCAGCCGACTACTGGCAACACGCCATGCGCATCTACACGTGCCTTGGGACCTCAGGAGGTCCACAGCTATGGGCGCTCCGCACGAACATGCTCAGAATTCGCCTTGAGCACACAGACATCTTTACATGGAACAGGGACGCCATGCTCGAGCCTTTCTCTACCTCACTACAGCTTCTTCCCTCGGTGTACCAGCTCTTCCTCCAAGTGACTTCCACTCGTGAGGAAGCCGTGGCTCATCAGGAGACTCCCCTTGTTGTTGCAGGCGTTGCATCACACCCGACGCCCCTTACGCAATCACCTTCTCCATCCTCTCTCACGTCCTCCTCTTCCTCTTCCACCTCGATTACACCAACTCAGACATAGGGTGTCGCGGCAGCATCACAGGGGAAGAAGGGGAGACGAAAGCGTGGCTCGAGCCAATAGCAATCATAGCAGCAGCTATCATCACTCCGTAGTAGTAGACGTTATGTTCACTGATACAACTATGGAGGCGCTCATCACTACATCGAGTGCCAGCAGCCGCTCGAGTGGACACGGATTACTCGCGGGCTTCAGGCCATGTACGCACTATGTTCTACGTTGAGCAGCACATCCTCCGGGCGCACGGTCACCACAAGCGCAGAAGTTCCCACTTCACCACCGATGAGCAGCGACGACCCGGACCCAAGTGACCGCACCATCGTTGAGCTCCGACACCTTCTGGCGCTTCACTTTCAAGGAGGTGCGAGTGTGTTGTCACAGCCGGGTGGTACACAGACAGTCTGTCCGTCTGTTCTTGTGGCTTGGGATGACTTGTGTAGGAGGGCAGAGCCGGCATGTGATGACGATGGGCCTGACTATACCGACTCGATTCATGAGTCTCACCTTTGTGCCCTTCGTCGTTCCTCCCCACCTGCTCCCTAGTGTCCGTATGAGGCCGAGTGTTCCATTGCCCGTTGTACAGTAATGTCCTCCAGTCGTGATTCCGGTGGCATTTGAATCATCAATTCCGGTGCCACCCATCACATGACCTGTCGTCGTAGTAACTTTGTTGTTCTCGGCCCCGTTGCATCCGTTCATTCTGTTTGCACTGGCTCTGGTCAGTCCTTGCCAGTCCACGGTATTGGGGTTATGTCTTTTGATGGTTCGTCTCCCCCCATGTATCTTTTCAAGGTGTTGTTTATGCCTGACCTTGAGCTCAGTTTGCTTTCCGTACGTGCCTGCACATTGATGGGACTCTCTCTGGAGCACACTGCAGACTCCGCAACTATGACTGTTATTGACACTCGTAGCGTTGTTCTTCGTACCTCTGTTGTGGATGACCTGTATCGTGTCTATTGGATTTCTCCTCCTTGCTCCCCCTTGCCTTCAGCTTGTGTTTTTGTCACAAGCGTTCTATCTCTTGAGCACCAGCGATTTCTTCATCGCCCTCTGTGTCATGTAGGCTCCGACATTGTGTCGAAGCTCATTCGTACACAGCCTGCCCTCGGTCTTGACGCGGCTTCTTTCAAGAAGCCGCCCAAGACCGACTCCCTCTTCTGTGCTCAGGGTAAGATGCATTGTTGCACCTACCCTGACTCCCATTCTCGTGCACTTTGCCCTCTTGAGTTAGTCCATTCGGACCTTCTTGGTCCTCTTCCTGTCGAGTCTCTCTCTAATGAGGGTCGATACGTCCTGACCCTAACTGATGACTTCACCCAGATGCGGTGGGTCTATTGTGTGCGCCAGAAGAGTGACGTCACTCTCACGGTTTGCCTCTGGCTAGTGATGGCTGAGCGTCAGTCCCGCCACACGCTGCATACCTTCCGCTCGGATCGCGGCGGCGAGTTTCTTGGCGAGATAGACAACTTCTTCACCGAGCACGGGATTTTCACTTGGTCTCCGCTCTCGCTACTCCTCAGTAGCATGGTGTTTCTGTGCGCTAGAACCGCACCATGGAGGATGCGGTTCGCGTTATGCGGACTGAGTGCGGTCTCCCAGAGTCCTTTGCCTTTAAAGGATTCACCTACATGACATGGGTCTGGAACCGCCTACCGCAAGATCCCCTTCCGAACCACGTCTCACCATATGAGCTTTGGTTCGTTCACCGAGCCAACCTGTGCCTTGCTTGCGTCTGGGGATCCTTGGCTTCTGTGTGGTACACCGAGGACCAGCAGGGGTCCAAGGTCTCACCGCGGGGTCGCTTGTGTGCCTTCCTTGGCAACTCCCCGCGGTCAAAGGCTTGGCGCTTTTGAGATCCTGCTCATCGTCGCATTGTTGAGTCATGCGACGCACTCTTCTTTGTGTCCCTCACCTACCGTAATCTGACATCGATCACGTCGATGTCCGTCACACATGTTCCTACGTATGAGGTTTCTGAACGGATGGGAGAGAATGCGCCTACGAACACCTCTCGCCAGGTTGATGTGTCCGTTCGAGCTCCCTCCACTTCTCTATCTTCGGTCGTTGATGACCCAGCGATCATCGCTGTCGGCCCAGAGACCTCTCCAGTACAGCCGGCTTCCACTCCTTTTCCCTCGCACCCCACAGGTACCCATGATCTTGTACCTGTGCGTACTCCTGTGACCGTACCTGTGTCCATCGATACTCCTGTCTCTGTGCGTTGGCTCGCCTCACCTGCTCCTACTGTCACACCTTGTTCCGTGTCTCCCACACACGCATCACCTCACACGACATCACCACCTCCTTTGCCTCAGCCCTCACCAGTTGTGGTTGTGCCTGTCTCTGAGTTTGAGATGTTCCCGTGGAGCCCAGGTTACTCACGTGAGCCTGGCAGTTGTCTTTGACCATTTGACTCCGATGTCCAACAAGCATCAGGTCCTACACCCAGCTCCTCCACTCGCAACATCACAAGTGGTGATCCCGGCATGAAGGCCTTCGGCCTAAGTGTCCGCACTAAGCACACAGAGGTGCATCGAATGTGCTCTATAGGGTATGACCTCATCACTCGCGAGCTTCATATCGCTTTTGATGCAGTAGCTGATCATCTTGTCGTTAGACCTAGCACCGAGGCATGTGCTCGTGCCACGCAAAGCTCTCCCTCTATGGCATCTGACCCGGGCATACTGAGGGAAGCTCTCTCATCATAGGATGCTGATGCTTGCCGCGCTACCTGTGAGGATGAGTTTCACGCTATCTGAGAGCACGGAGTTTTTGAGCTAGTCAACCTTCCACCTGGGAGGAAGGTTATTCAGGTCAAGTGGGTCTTTCGCAAGAAAGTAAAGGCGGATGGCTCACTTGAACGCCACAAGGCTCGTTTGGTCATCAAGGGGTACTCTCATATCAAGGGCATCCATTACTTGGACACCTTTGCCCCTGTCGGCCGCAGGACCTCAGCTCGAGCTCCATTTGGTGTAGTGGCACAGCATGACTGGGAACTACAACAGATGAATGTGAACAATGCGTTCCTCCATGGCTGTTATGGGAGCCGCCGGTCGAGGCGGTGATTACGTCATCATGATAAGGTCAGATGCATGCTTTGATGCTCCCATTGTATTCTACATGAAAAACCGTGCGAAATCGACCCAAGAACCAGGTCATTTGGTGCAGGGATGAGAAAGATACGGCCGTGCAAAGGTGTGAGGCGCACCTCCAGAAAACAGGAGACGTACCGGTTCGACCCCGAGCACGGCGGAGCGACTTTCTCGCCCACTGCAGCCGAAGCGCCCCTGGATGGACGTTTAGCCAATGAGGCAAGGTTCATTAGGGTCCATGGGCACTTCGGGATGGCGGCTGGAGCTGCATTCGCAAGCAAAGGCGCTTCGGGCGGCCGTGACCCCCGCTTGCGGTGCTGCCAGCGGCCGTCACTCGTGGAGTATTCAAACGGCCATAACTTAGCCGTTTCTTCACGGATTGAGGCGTTCTTTGGTGCATTGGAAAGCTCTCAGCGCGTACTACATGATGCATGTGTTATTTGCATGAGTGCACCTTGATAAAGGGCTTCGGAGCGCTGAGTAGATTTCGGCTGCCCCATAGGGGCTGGTACATAAGGAAGCCTAGGGATTGATCTAGGCATGCCAATCTTACCCAGAGACTNTCAAACGGCCATAACTTAGCCGTTTCTTCACGGATTGAGGCGTTCTTTGGTGCATTGGAAAGCTCTCAGCGCGTACTACATGATGCATGTGTTATTTGCATGAGTGCACCTTGATAAAGGGCTTCGGAGCGCTGAGTAGATTTCGGCTGCCCCATAGGGGCTGGTACATAAGGAAGCCTAGGGATTGATCTAGGCATGCCAATCTTACCCAGAGACTCTGTACATTGCCTTGTACTTATCTATCAAGTCTAAAGGATTCATTCCTTGCCCAACTCTCCTTGTGTTCCAAGAATTGCCTTGCACATATCCATTCGATCCTACAAGTCTTCTGCAGCGCACCTTGGTGCAAACGCCGATGGGAGAGTCGTACGGCGGGAACCTCGGTCACTAGCAGCGGTCTTGCTGCTAGGAGAGGGTCGTGCGCCATCTCAAGGGTTGGCCCACACACCAAGGGGTCGAGGGTGGGAGGTTCATCCCAAGGGCTCAGCGTGTGATCGTCATGCCGGGCACCCCTCGGTTCACAATGGCTCTCTAGATGAGGAGATTTACGTGGCTCTGTCACCTGGTTTTGATGATGGTCAAAAAAGGTCTAGCGCTTGTGGAAGTCCATGTACTGCCTCAAGAAGTCTCTTCCCTGTCGAAACCAGGAGATCACTAGCACCCTGACTCGTGCAGGATATGTACAGTGCGAGGCAAATCCCTCTCTCTTTATCCGATAGACGCCTGAACAGTTCACCGCCATCCTGGTCTACGTCAACGACCTTGTGATCGCGTCTCCTTCATTGGAGGCCATGAAGGAGGCCAAGGTTGTCCTCCAGACTGCCTACAGGATGAAGGACCTTGGTCCTGCAGCGGTGCTCCTTGGAATGGAGATCGTGTGAGGCCGTAGACATCGGACGTTGCTGTTGCATCAGACTAAATACGCACGTGTTGTGGGGGAGCGCTTCAGCGACCTCCTCGGCGCAGTGCCCACGGCCTCCACACCTCTCACACCAGACGATAGGATGCCCTGAAGGTGGATAATCCCACACAGCTGGGGGAGACAATGGATGTGACCTTGTACCTCCATGTCATCGGAACGCGAATGTACCTGGCCACTACCACACGTCCTGACATCGCCTTTGCCGTCAACCACCTTGCACATTTTTTGCAGGCTCCACGCGCTAAAGCTCTTCATGCAGCTGTGTGAGTGGTGCGATATGTGGTCTCCACACCGTACCTCGCACTCTGCTTTCACCGGCAGTGTTCGGTGGTCCTTGACGGCTACACTAACAGCCACTGGGTGTGGAGCCCAGAAGGACGCAGTCGCACCGGTTACATGTTCCTGCTCGGTGGCACCGCTGTGTCCTGGCGCAGCGGGAAGCAAGGTTTCATTGCACATAGCTCATCGGAGGTAGAGTATGTTGCTCTGGGTGCAGGGGTTGCTGAGGCGGTATGGCTGCAACGCGTGTTCCTTAAGCTGGGTCAGTCAGTACCTGCCATTGTGCTTTGTTGCAACAACCAAAGTGCTCTTACCATTGCGGAGAACTCTGGTGTCTTTCACGCTCGCACAAAGCACATTGATGTTGAGCATCACTTTGTTCGTGATCTGGTGGAGTGACACGTGATCTCCGTCATATGGGTTGGCACTCACATGCAGCGTGCAGAATTCTTGACGAAGGCACTAGCACGAGAAACATTTCTGGTGGTCATTCCTTCTGTTGGGCTTCGCCCCTTACCTGAGAGTGGTTGAGTGTGGGGTGTGTCTGTGTCCGTGTCACATCTGTCTTTACACTCATTGTTGTACTCGTTTTAATGGTGCACACGTATGGACATGCGTACCATCGGGTCATGGGGGAGTGTTGTGATTTATGATGTTCCAGTACCTGTACAGTTTACTGTGACCACTCGGCCGTGTCCATACTCGTGAAGATCCCTGATGCGGACCCTGGCAGTACCTGTGCGTTGTCTGGTGGTGGACTACCAGCTTGGAGCTGACCGACGACCGTTCCAGAGTTCTGGAAGCTACCTGGGACCTCCTGCAATTTGTATGCAGGACGCAGGAGTTTATCAGTGGACTGGCCATGGGCCTGACTTGCATGTTTTTGCATTGTGTGTCTACCATTTGATGCCGAATACATGCATGTGACCAGTCATAGCGTCCGGCTTGTGATTCTGCATGTCTAGGTTTAGACGACATAGCATTTTGACATTTCTGTGCAAAGTTACGGCCAAAACAGTGGTTTTCGGCCGGGTTTAGGACAGATCATGTGCAGCTACGTGCGATACCCGCTTTGCACCTCGGCAGGTACTTATGCCATGGACCTGTCATTTTTCATTTCTCTCTGCAAATGCTATTGAAGCATTCTGACACTTTGCCTTGTGTCTCCTAGCCAGACTATTGCCGTTACGTGCACGACTTGTGACTATCGTCGCCGTCCGACTGGGCACTTACGCCCAGTCAGCGGCTATGTCACTAGGAAGCTTCCACGCATCTGTTGGTGTGTGGGCTTTGGCCTGACACCCTTTTGAGGACAGCGAGGTTACTTGGGGTGTGGCACGATACTATGGTCGAGGTTATGCTGGTCGAGACCCGCGCACCTGGTGAGTTCTACCGGTGTGATGTGGAGACCTATTGCTTACATGTGTCATGTATAATCCATGCATGATGTGGTCGAGACCCGGATACCCGAGACATTTTCTGAGGTCACGAGGAGATCTTGTTTTTTTATCTCTCTTGCATGAAGTTTGACACGTAGGTGTGTGATTGACTTTGTGCATGGTCGAGAGCCGGGCACTTGGTGGGATGCACCATTCTCACGAGGAGACCCTGTGCTGTGGTATGCTTGATCTGTGCTCGCTATGATTGGTTTCTTGAGCCATCATCTCTTGCCTTCGCTCAGACATCGTTATGTTGACAGTTGTGTCAGCCAAGGGAAGTGTTGGTGTGCGTGGCTCCCACGTGTCACGAGCGATGGCCAGGAGAGCAGCGGTACAGGAGAATGCAACGACATAGTCCCCGATGCAGACCCCGGAGGCACCGACACGTTGGCAAATGGTGGAACACCCACTCGGAGCTGACCGACGACTGCCCCAGCGTCGTGGATGATGTCTCGGACCTCTCGCAGTTTTTTTGCAGCCTATCCTTGACGCCCTGGGTGCTTGCCGGGGTGCTTTGCGGTTTTTCTGTAGATGCTAGAGTTTTCTCGGTGGACTGGCTCTTGAGCCCGATTTGCATGTTTTGCATTGTCTTTCCACCGATCGGTGTCGGACTTATGCGTTTGACTAGTCACAGCGTCCGGCTCAAGATTCTGCATCTCTATAGTGAGATAGAGTATTGTTCTGATTTGTCTGCACAGAGTTATGGCCAAAACAGTGTTTTTGGACTGGTTTTAGGACAAGCCTTGCACTGTCGCGTGTGACACCCGTCATGTGCCGCAGCATGTATTTGTGCCGTGGACTTGTCATTTGTTAACTCCCTCTGCACGTGTTTATTAATGGAAGCACATTTGACACTCCGCTTTTGTCGCCTAGCTAAACCGTTATCGTTTCGCGTCCAACCTGTGTTGACGCCGCGAGCTGACAGAGCGCTGACGCCCAGTTAGTGGCAAGCATACTAGGAAGCTTCCTAGAATATTCTCATTGTATCAGAGAAAACGAGCCACAGCTTGTTGTGCTGAGCAGCAGTGAGTGGCAGCAGCGACAGCCACCCATAGCAGCAGCAGCAGATCCCGGAGGGACCCACCACGACTACATTGTAGAGGAGCGGTGGAGATAGCGGAGAGAGCAGTGCCAGCAGCAAGTAACAGCAGCCGTAGGAGCAGCAGCCGTGGGAAGCACCTGTAGCGAGAGCGGCTACGGGCAGCAACCAGTATAGCACCAGCACCGGGTGGCAGCAGCAACCGTGTCCGGCTACCGGTTTGTACACGAAAAAAAGGAAAGAAGAGCTCGCTATAGCACCTTATGGCAGCGGCTGCGAGCAGAGGCCGCAGCAACAACAACAGGTAACAGCCGCAGCAGGAACAGTAGGCAGCAACAGTAGAAGTAGTTGCAGCAGTGGCGGTGGGCAGCAGTGTAGCAGCGGCGGCGGTAGCACGCACCTGCAACAGCACCGGCGGCGGGCAGGAGCCATAGCAAGAGCAGCGGTGGTGAGCAGCTACAGCAGCTGCTGTAGCAGTAGCAGCAGTAGCAGCAGCAGCAGCAGGCAGCAGCCAGAGCAACAGCCGTAGCAACAGCAGTAGTAGGCAGCAGGTGTAGTAGCAGCAGCAGTTGCTGCAGTAGCAGCATCAGTTGCTGCAGCAATCGCAGCAGCAGTTGCTACAGTAACTGCTGCCGTCGGGCCGGAGGGGGACCCGACGCGAGGGACCCGTCCGGGAGGGTGGTCTCCTCAGTCGGGCCTGTCCTGCCGACGGGGGGCACGACAGAGCGCCGGCCGAGCGCCGGCGCACGAGCCGCCGCGTTCCGGCCAAATGCCGGCCTCCCGCCGGTCGAGAGGGCCAGGGGAGGCCGACGGGGGGCCTCAGGCCGGCTGCGCACGAGGGGGGGGGGGGGCAAGCCTCCCCCTCCATTCCGCTCACCACGAGGGTCGAGCCGGACAGGAAAAAAAAAGGGAAAGAAAGGGGGGGAGAGGATAGAAAGAGGGAGGGCTCAAGTGGGACACCCCACAAAACCCCAAAAGAGGCAACCGAGGAGGTAACGCCTGAAAAAAAAGGGGAGGAAAGGGGGATCCTCGAGTGGGGAATTTGAATAAGAACCCGAGAAGGGGTATCCCACTCGCGCCAAGCGGTTGGTGAACCAAAAAAAAAGCAAGTTTTGTGTTCTTTTGTTTATTTTACCTTTTTGGTGTGGCTTGAGGCCACCACCGTTGGCTGACAATGGGAACTACTGTAGTAGCATCCGCTACAAGAGTTGCAGCGGTAGCAGTAGCAGCAAAGGTGGCTTCAGGCCATAGCCATCGGCTGACGACGGCACCTGGTGCAAAATCAGCACCGAAGGCGACTTGAGGTCGCACACTTGAGTCGCACAGCAGCTCAATGAGGACGGTCACCACTAGCGCAGTGGTGACCGTCCTCGTGATGGCGTCGGAGCACGTCTGAGAGATTGTGCTTCGATCACTCACCCCCCCTGTGGCCTTGTGCCTACGGGAGCAACTGTCACGTGCACTCACCCACCCCGAGCTCTGGAGATGAGCAGACTTGCATGGCAGGGAGCGCAGCCGGCGACGTGGTTGGCACCGGCTCTGCATACGTTGCAGGCGCCGCATCCACAGTGGCAGTTCCAGCCGTGGCATACGGCTCATGCGTCTAACGGCTTTTCCTGCTACTACTGTGGGGATCGGCACCATGGATGGCGCCAGTGTGGCTAGCGTCCTCCGTGGTGGCAACCGCCTTGGATACGGTCCCGCTCTTCGTCTTCACCATCGGACTCCGAGACCTTGTCAGCCGATGCCGTGGCACCCCTTAGTGGAGCTATGGCGGTGTTTTACGCTGAGCTCCAGGGTCTAAAGGGCATGGTGCAACAGCTCACAGACCATGTACTCTCTGAGCGAGCCGTTGCCACCATGCCGCTATAGACATCCCTGTCTCGCTCCTCACCATCCTCACCTCCTACAGTGTCGTCACCTACTGGTCCTTTGCCACCCGATCTCAGCTCCACCCTTCGCTCTGTCCTGGATCTAGTCGGTGTCATCCTGACCTCCGACCCTATCACTATCTTTGCCGTCACTTCTGCGGGTACCCCTCGTGCACGCACTCATAGAGCGAGACAGTGGATGGCTCGACAGGCTAGACGTGCCCAGCCAGTAGTTGCAGTGCTGATAGCAGCATCACCAGCAGTGATGGACGTTGCCGAGGAGCCGCTTCCATCGTCTCCGGTTGCAGGATTGGTGTGTCATCCCCTTCCACCTTCTGGCGATGAATGTCATGGGGGGGATGGAGTGTCCGCCGACGACTATCTTGAAGCCAAGGACTAAGGCAGCAGACGGAGATTTACGACACACTCAATTGGTGCATCATCTCGCTATGGTGGAGGACAGTTCGTCCAAGGAGGAGTGGTCTGAAACTAAGTCAGCTTCAAAGATCGAGTTGGAGATTGCAGCGGATGTGGCAGAGGCAGTAGGAGAGGCAACAGAGGCCTTTGATACCTGGACGATAGCTGGGATGATAGCAGCTACTATGGAGGTGGCAGGAGTTGCAGCAGAGCCGTCTCCCTCGTCCTCGGTCGCGGTGTTGGTGCGCCACTCCCTCATGATTTTTCCCAGTCTGTCGGCCAGTGGGGAGCTCGAATACTCACCGACGACCACAAGACAGCACACGATTGATGCACGGGATAGTGCTCGACGGCAGGAGCATGTGGCTGACCGCCAGGAGGGGAAAAACGCCCCTTGCAAGGATGACGAGTCGTACATGGGGGATTGGTCAGACACAGAGTCGGAGGCAGACCTAGAGGCCCAGTGCGCTACCGTATTTGCAGTAGTTGTAGCACGAGCACGAGATGGCCCCTTGGTGACAGCAGACGTCCGCGTGTGCGACATGGAGGATGCAAAGCAAGCTGCGGACCTCCAACTCCTCGCTGCCCTCACCGGTGTCGCTGACACCACGGCGGTTCCAGCCGAGGACATAGCTACTCTCATCCCAGCTACAATTGCTATACCTGAGCACCTACGCTCTGCTACCGATGAGCAGGAGGAAATGGTGGCTCGAGTGGATGTTCTAGCACGACGGGCTGTTGAGGAGTGTGTGGAGGATATACACAAGCGTCTCGAGGTAGCTGAGTGGTCTTTATAGGATACACATCTAGGACAAGCGGACCTCCAGCAGCAGGTGGATGATGTGCTACGCACCAGGGGTCACGAGGAGCACCACGGCCTTCACCGCACCTTCGATGACCACGACGTAACCGCGGGTACAGCTGTACCTACACATGTCGATGTCCGGCTAGCAGCTGACGGCCGAGCGACAGGTGTGTCACGAGCAGCAGGTGCCTTCGCAGCAGCCGTTCCTACAGCACCCGACGACTAACGTGGCAACTCATTGTCTTGCGTGCCTGCCCTACCAGCACTTCGTGGCCCGGTGGCACTTGAGTCAACGACTGACGCAGAGGACGCCTACTTGTGCGACGAGCAGGCGCAGCTCTACTCTTTCCTACGTGGTGAGACGGCGAGGCTACAGGAGGCTCTTGCTCATGCCCATACGCACACGATCGAGGTCCCCCATCAGGTTCGTTCCGCGACTGACCGCCTACATGCCGCAGATGTAGCCAGTCGGGCGGCTGCCGCGTCAGAGCTCGTCGAGCTCCACATGCGCCTCAACACTGGGGGAGCTGCGGGGCGATATGCAGCTCAGCAGTTGGAGGCCATACAGCAGGCGAATTTCTTGGAGGAGGCCCTGAGTGCTGAAGCAGTCACATCAGCAGATGACGACAGTAGTGACGATGATAGCGACGATGACGCCCCGGGGTGAGGCTCTGTGGGGGTACATCCCACCAGCATTGTCATCACCCTTGCGATAGCAGTGTAGGGGTACGTGGCCATGGGGGAGCCGTGCTCCCTCCTCACGTATTGTGTTGGGAGCAGCCATCAGCTTTGCTCGTACTGTCAGCCTCAACAGCCCAGGGGGAGTGTTGGTGTGTGGGCTTTGGCCTGACACCCTTTTGAGGACAGTGAGGTTACTTGGGGTGTGGCACGATGTTATGGTCGAGGTTATGCTGGTCCAGACCCGCGCACCTGGTGAGTTCTACCGATGTGACGTGGAGATCCATTGCTTACATGTGTTATGCATGATCCATGCATGATGTGGTCGAGACCCGGATACCCGGAGACATTTTCCAGGGTCAGGAGGAGATCTTGTTTCTCTGTCTCTCTTGCATGATGTTTGACACGGAGGTGTGTGATTGACTTTGTGCATGGTCGAGACTTGGGCACTTGGTGGGATGCACCATTGTCATGAGGAAACCCTGTGTTGTGGTTTGCTTGATCAGTGCTCGCTATGATTGGTATGTAGGTAGCAGCAGCTACTGAGCTAGCACACAAGTAAGCAAGCGAGTGTGCAACGAGGCGACACCATGAATCGGGGCAAGCTCACTTGAACACACAGAAGTTAAATGGAAGCCAAGTGAGTGGAGTCACAATTGAGCGAGGTGGTAAGTGCCAGTTGACCGGGCCACCTACGCGAGGCACTCGACATGGGGCCTGGATGCCACCCAAGGATCGAACCTACCTCTGGAGCGATCGAGCTCCAGGCGATTTCTCACACGCCGGTACAACCTGACGTGTGTTCTTGAGGGATCAACAACCTGGTTCACCACTCTAGGAGCATGCAAGTGTGTGAAGCTTCAACTAAACTACACGCATGCAATCCTACAAAATGTACTCTCCATTTCGGTTTGCAAATTCATCACTTAACTAAGGCTTGTGACGAGGTTGGTGCTGTGGCCACCCACTGATAGCTTGATGGTGGCACCACCACTGTGTGCCTCATGACGTGTCACCGTTTTGCACCAGAAAGCCTCAGTCTAGCTTAATCACCTACAGTGATGATGTGGGTGTGTGAGTGGAGACAAGAGGGCACTTGCGTTTGTCACAACTATAACCAACACTCCCCCATGACCCACAGACAAACAATCTACACACACACATACAGACAGAACACGTCACAAGAGCAAGATGTACACGACGCATGTCAACCAGGGGTGTCACGCGAGACAGTAGACCAACAGCATGCACAGCCGCTTTGAACATGCCACTGCTGAGAGCTTTGGCAAGAAAGTCTTCACACTGCTAACGAGTATCGACCCAGACCACCTGAACTTCTCTAGCAGCAATGCGCTCACGCACAAAATGATGCTCAATGTTGATGTGCTTTGTGCGAGCATGATGCATGCCATCGTGCTCAGCGATTGCCTTTGCACTCTGGTTGTCACAGCGAAGAGTGATATAGCAGATGGGAACACGCAGTTGTTGCAACAGACGGGACAGCCATATACTCTCACACATACCCGCGCCAAGTGCACTGTACTCAGCCTCACCGGAGCTTCGAGCAACAAAGCCCTGTTTACCACTTTTCCAAGAAACAGCAGTCCCACCAATGAGAGAAATGTAGCCAATGCGACTACGGGCATCAATGTCATGTGCCCAGTCATTGTCTGTGTATCCGTCTACCACCACAAAGGGTTGTACACGATAGCACAATCCCAACCGTGCGGTGGACAGAGCGTAGCGGACCACGCGCAGTGCTGCCTCGAGATTTTTCTAGCGAGGCTTATGTGAGAACTGGGCAAGAAAGTTGACCAAGAAGGCCACGTCAGCCCGAGTGGTGGTTGCGAGGTACATGAGGGAGTCGGCCACACTAAGACAGTCGGAGACATCAACAATCTCCCCCAGTTGTGCTGAATCGAGTGACTTCAGCAGACGCTGACCTGCTGGAGTCATTGGTGTGGATGCGGTGGGGACATCAGCAAGTAGGTGTGGAAAGCGCTCCCCTGATGTGCGGATGTACGCCGCCTGGTGTACGTGTAGGGTGCGACGCTGGCGGTCGCACTCAAGCCCCATACCCAGGAACACCCGCGCAGGACCCAGGTCCTTCATTTTGTACGCAGACTGCAACAAGTTCTTCACTGACGAGACAGGTGCAAGACTGGGTGAGGCAATGAGCAGATCATCGACGTAGATGTGGACGGCTACAAATGGCTCTGAGGGGATACTCAAGAAGAGTGTAGGATCATCCGTACTGCGACGGCAACCTCCATGCTCAAGGGTGGAGGAGATCTCCATGTTCCAACTACGCGAAGACTGCTTGAGTCCGTAGAGGGCCTTGCGCAGTTGCAGGACATTGTTTGTGCCATCGTTGAACCCCGGTGGCTAAACCATGTAGATTTCCTCGTCAAGATTCCTATGTAGGAAAGCATTGTTGACATCCATCTGCTCCAGTTCCCAGTCATGCTGAGTGACAAGACTCAACAGTGCTCGAGCAGTGGTATGCCTCCCGACCGGTGCAAAGGTCTCGTCAAAGTCAATCCCAGGGATCTGGGAGAAACCCCTAGCAGTGACACAAGCCTTGTACCAGTCAAAACTCCCGTCGGGTTTCAGCTTGCGCCGAAGCACCCATCGAGCAGAGACTGCCTTGCAGCCTGCAGGGAGGTCCACAAGCTCAAAGACCCCATGCTCCTTGAGGGCCGTGAGCTCCTCCTGTATGGCCTTCTCCCGGAGGTCAGCATCAACTGCCTCGCGAGCCTGGCAGACAATGGTCGGCTCAGGATGGAGAGTGGGGAGGCCAGAGTCTGCGAAGCATGCGGCAACGTACCCGGCGACAGAGGACTCAAGAGCACAATGGAACTCATGGGCGATGAGAGCATAGCCGATTGCTGAGTTGGGATGCATGATACTCACAGATAGGCCAAGAGCATCAAGGTCGGTGGGTCGTAGCGAGGGGCCAGCTGTGGAGGACGAGGCGCTGGAGCACGTGACCCGCTGAGTGGATTGAGAGATAGGCTTAGTAAACGTCCTAGAGGAGCGTGAGCATCCACGGGAGGACTGTGAGGGCTGAGCTGAATGAGAATAGGGGAGAGCACGCAGTCTCCCCCCACGAGTGTAGGGCTCAAGCCAGGGAATCGCAGTCTGGGGTGGTTCATCGTCAATGGCGTCAACCACCGACGACGACTCTAACTCAAGAGTCAAGGCGGGAGTGGAATGGACAGGGGACTGCGTGTGAGGGGGTGCTGATTGGGAGGACTCGGGACCACCAGCGGGCAGCTGGGACGACACGGAATCAGCAGACTCAGAAGGGGAGGACGAGGACTCCTCCGAGGAGGAGTCGTCGTTTTCACTGTCCGCAGTGGGGACAGCGGGGAGTGCCGTGTGCGATGGAGAGGAGGACGCTCAGAGATCGGAGGCTGGAATAGACACACCCCCCCAAGCCGACGTAGCGAGGAGAGAGAGGAAGGAGGGACATGTGACAGGTCATGAGGAAAGACATCCTCGAAGAACAGGGCATCACGCGATTCAACGACGAGAGAGCGGTCACAGTCCAAAAAGCGCCATGCTTTTGACATGGCCAAGACACCAAGGAAAGTGCAAAGATGAGCGCAAGGGCTTAGTTTGCCGTCGCGGAATCTTCTAGCAGCTAGACGGCAGCGACACAACCCTAAACACGAGCGAGGCGGAGGTCAGCACGACGACCGTACCAGCACTCAAAGGGGGTGACATGACAAGGGAGTGGACCGTGAGAAACTCGGTTCCACACCCAGGTCATGTAGGACATGGCCTCGAAAGAAAAGATGTGGGAGAGAGAGGACTCACTGAGGAGAGTGCGTACACCGTCAGCAAGGGTGCGGTTCCAACATACAGATACGCCATTTTGCTGGGGTGTGTATGGAGTCGAAGGTTCCATACACACCCCACAAGACGTCAAGAAACATGCATTAGGACCCATGAATTCCCCACCACGGTCACGACAAAAGACTTTCAGACGACGACCACAGGCTAGTTCGGCCTGAGGCAACCATGACTGGCAAAGACCCAGAGCATGCAAGAGAAGTCATCGGTGAGACACAGTACATAGCGGCCAACCCCCCCAAGGGCGTCATGGGCGAGGGGTCCCATGACGTCCGCATGCAAGAGGTCAAGTGGGTGAGACGTGCGAGACTCAGAGGTGGAAAAGGGGGAACGGTGCATTTTGCCCTGGGCACAGTCAAGACAGTCAGTGGGACAAGGAGCAGAAAACGTGTCGGCGTCAAGGCCATGAGCAGGCTTGTCCCCGAGCAAGCTGTCAACAGATGTAGTGTGAATGTGACAGAGACGGCGATGAAACAACTGTGCATGTGCCGGAGTGAGAGAGTGTGCCACGTGAACAAGTGTAGTCGTGTCTCCAGACTACAGACCCAGCACAGGTGTCGACAGCTGCCCGGGCCATGCGAGGACTTCTCTACGCCATGCCACGCAAGACTGTCGTCGACTTCCGCCCCTTTCTTGGCGAGCCAGGCACAGGCACCGGAGCTGATCCTCGTGGAGGCTGGGATCTG
>SZWC01012650.1:57801-73464 GCA_023375785.1 Penium margaritaceum | reverse complement strand
CCGGAGAGTGTAAGAAAACAAACATGTAAATCAGCCTGGCAGGGCTGTCCACCGAGAAAATCCTGAAGACCTCCAAACGTAGTCCGTGGGCTGTGGGAGCCCTCTGGTACACTGCGTAGGCTGCCAGGCTGCCTCCAGCGGGTGGAGCATCACCTCAGGGAACTCTGTCTCCAGCTGGGTCCGCCTCAAGGATCTGCACGAGCATGGACACGGCCGAGTGGTCACAACCAACTGTACAACTGTGTATGACTGACAACATCACAACACCAGAGGGTTGCCACGACCTACGGACTGCGTTTGGAGACCTTCAGGATTTTCTCGGTGGACAGCCTTGTCAGGTTGATTTGCATGTTTGTTTTCTTACACTCTCCGGTTGCTGCCGGACATAGGCGTGTGACCAGTCGTTGTGTCCGTCTTTTTGTCTTGCATCCGTAGGATCAGACGGCTCTCCGTTTGGACGCCTGTGCGCAGAGTTATGGCCAAAACAGTGGTTTTGGGCCGGTTCAGGACCGACAGGTGCCGCCGCGTGCGCCACCCGCTGTGAGCCGCGGCGGCTGTTTATGCTGTGGACCTGTCATTTGTCAACTCTCTCTGCACATTCACTGAAATGCAGCTTCTGAGACTTGTCTTGTCTCTCCTAGCCTGACCCTTGCTGTTCTCGCACCCGCTTGCATGCTAGTGCGTTAAGCTGACTGGTCTGTGCCGCCACGTCAACAGCAGCATTGCTAAGAAGCTGTGGTGAAGTTTCTCATGGTATCAGAGCAGCGAGCCAGAGCTCGCACAGCTGCGCTGCAGAGACGCAGCGTTTGCAGCAACAGTGAGCGACAGCAGCAGCAGCCCTGAGTGGCAGCAGCAGCACAGTCCACCGCAGCAGCAACGGGTCCTGTGAGGGGGGGGGCACCACCATGTAGCAGTAGACGCGGCCACGGCAGCCGCATCAGTCAACACAGCCACGGCAAGAGCGATCGCGGCCTCTCCACCCACGGCCGTAGCAGACGTAGCAAACGTGATCGTGACATCAGCCGCGGAAGCAGCAGCAGCGGCGGCAGAAGGGAGCAGCTGCGGCAGCAGTAGTCGCGGAAGTGGCAGCTATCGCAGCAGCAGCAGCCGCGGCATTGGCAGCAGCCGCAACAGCCAGCAGCAGCTACGGCTGTGACAGTAGCAGCAGCAGCCGCGACTGAAGCAGCAGCAGCGCAGCAGAGCAGCGCTACAGTGCAGCACAGCGCAGCGCTACAGCGCAGCGCAGCGCAGCAGCAGAGCAGCAGCGTAGCGCAGCAACAGCCGCAGCGTAGCAGTAGCGCAGCGCAGCAGCGACAGCGCAGCAGCGTAGCAGCGCAGCAGCGCAACATAGCGCAGCAGCAGCGGCAGCGTAGCAGCGATAGCGCAGCAGTGGCAGCGCAATGGCAGCGCTGCCGCGCAGCAGCGCAGCAGCGAGTAGCGGCAGCGCAGCAGCAGCGCAGCGCTGCTGCGGCTGCGCAGCAGCAGCGGCAGTGCAGCGCAGCAGCGGTAGTGCAGCGCAGCAGCGGCAGCGCTGCAGCAGTGCAACAGCGCAGCGCAGCAATAGAGCAGCAGCAGTGCAACACAGCAACAACGGCAGCGAGCTGCTGCAGCACAGCAGTAGTAGCGACACCGGAGGCCACTGTGGCAGCAACAGCACCGGCAGTGTCAGCGACGATGGCCGCAGCTCGCTGCTGACGTCAGCAGACCCCTGCTGACGTCAGTAGTGAGTATGCTGACGTCATCACAGACTTGGTGAAATTCTTTACGAAAAGTCAATTTTTGCCAGCGTTTCATTTCCTCGAGAAACGCTAACGGTTCTGTGTTCGGACGACTTTCGCACCGCCTCAGCATGGAGTCAAGCGGCTCCAAGGGCAAGGAGCCGGAAGACACCGTCACGAACGGGGTCCGCAGCCCACGCTCAAAGGCGATTGACTTCCTACTGGTGGAGCAGTCATCGCTCCGCCAGCGCAAGGATGAGCAGTCAGCGATTCTGCGGCAAATCCGCGATGCCTTGGTCTCTCTGTCTGGGACACCGGGACATCAGCCCGGGAATGAGAGAGAGGCAACCCCATCGGCCCAGAAGTTTGCTGGTCTCGCTGCCGCCCCTACGCAGAGACGAGAGTCCATTGTTGAGGAGTGGGATCAAGCTCCCCCTCCCACTGGGGAGGATGCGCTTCGCCGGTTGATGGAGCAGATGAGTAGCCTGCGCATTGAGACGCCGGCGCCCAGTCCGAGGGGACAGCAGCAGCCGTAGCAGCAGCAGCAGCAGACCGACCCGCATCAGGCCTCGGTTGCCGCTAGGGGAGCAGCGTTGGTGCCTCCCATGCCCTTCCCACGTCCGCTCCCAGCACCACCTGAGGTCCAGCTCCCCACTGAGCGACGACCCAAGGACTTCGAGACTTCCCCGCCTCGCTACGACAGCAAAGCGGGGTTTGACTGTTGGGAGGTGCTCTTTCAGGTATGGGCGGACTCGGAGGGGGTGTGGCCCTACTACCACAGCCAATACCAGACGGCTGATCTGCTCCAGTCCCTTACGGCAGCGCGTGCCATGCGTGGACTGCTGTACGCGATTCCACAGGAGACAGTGGTCGACTTCCGCCCTTTCCTGGGTGCGCCTGGGACGGGAGCAGGCACAGACCTGCGCCGCGGCTGGGAGTTGGCGCTGACCCTATTTGCAGCAGAGACTCACGCGACCCGGTCCGAGCGCCTTCGCGAGTTCCACTCTCTTCATCAGGGACCCTCGGAGTCAGCAGCTGATTATTGGCGTCGGGCCATGCGCCTGTACACTCGCCTGGGCACCGGAGGCGACTCTCAGCTCTAGGCACTGGACACCATCATGCTGGGAGTGCGCCCTGAGCTCACTGACACCTTCTCCCGCCTCGACCAGGATGTCCTTGCGTCCATGTCCGACACCCTGCAGCTGCTGCCCTGGGCGCAGCGGTACTTCATCCAGGTCGCGACGGCTGACGAGGTAGCCCGCGCGCATCGGCAGGGCGCCATGGCCGCAGCAGCAGTGGGAGCGACATCCTCTACGCCTTCCACACCGTCGTCCGCCTTCACCCCCACCAGCTCCACCTCTTCCTCTCCCGCCTCCTCCCCTGTTGCTCCGACAGCCACTGCAGTAGTCGTGAAGGGGAAGAAGGGGAAAAAGAAGAAGGGACCGCAGCAACCTTCTGGTGGCACCGGACGGACTGTCCGCTGCCACAACTGCGGCGGACCTCATCGCTACACTGAGTGTCAGGAGGAGCTGGACTGGGCGAGGATCACCCGCGGTCTTCAGGCAGCCCACGAGGAGCGGATCCGCACTGGAGCAACAGCCCGTGCCGCGGCGACCTCGGGTGCAGCACCGGCGGCAGGCCCGACGCCATCCAGGAGGAGCACCACGCCGGACCCGAGGGACCAGACCATCGTAGAGCTACGTCGACTGCTGGCGCTTCGCTCTCAGGGAGGTGCGAGTGTGCTGTCACAGCCGAAAGGTCCACAGACTGACTGTCCATCTGTATTTGTTGCACGTGGTCATGCTTGTGGGGGGGTTGCGTCGCCTGATGAGGGTGAGTCTGACAGCACAGAGTGGTTGGATGAGTCGCATCGTCGTGCGTTGTCCCGCTGCCTTGACACACCTGCTGAGTGTCCAGCAGAGGCAGCGTGATCTGTTGCTTGTTGCACCGTGACCAGCACAGGTCGTGAGGCGAGTGGCCACTGGATCATTGACTCATGGGCCACTCACCACATGACTTGCGACCGTACCGCCTTTGTCGTGCTTGGTCCTGTTGGGTCTGTTCGGTCAGTGCGGACAGGTTCTGGGCAGTCACTACCTGTTCAAGGGACAGGGTTCGTACGGTTCGATGGTCCGTCTGGTCCCGTGTATCTTTCTGACGTGCTTTTTGTGCCTGATCTCGAGCTCAGCGTGCTATCTGTCCATGCCTGCACGAGGATGGGTCTCTCTATTCACCACTCCTCTGATTATGCCACGATCACAGCACTTGACACCTCCACGGTTGTGTTGCGGGCCACTGTTGTGAATGACCTGTATCGCATCGCGCGCTGCTCTGCCCCTGACTCTTCGCCTTGCTCGTCTGCTCGCGCCTTTGTCACGGGGTTGTTGTCTCCTGACCACCAGCACCTGTTACACCGGCGCCTGTGTCATGTGAGCACGAACGCTGTGTCCAAGCTCATCCGTACACAGCCCGCCCTCGGTCTTGACGCGGCTTCCTTCGAGAAGCCGCCTAAGACCGACTGTCTGTTCTGCGCTCAGGGAAAGATGCATCGCTGCACCTACCCTGCCTCCGTTACTCGCGCGCAGCGTCCCCTGGAGCTTGTCCACTCGGACCTCCTCGGACCTCTCCCTGTCGAGTCTGTCGCTGACCGTGGTCGGTATGTCCTTACCCTCACGGATGACTCCACCCGCATGCGGTGGGTGTACTGCCTCCGCCACAAGAGCGATGCCGCTCTTGCCGTGCGCTTGTGGCTCGTGATGGCTGAGCGTCAGTCTCGTCACTCCCTCCACACCTCCCGCTTTGACCGTGGCGGTGAGTATCTCGGTGAGCTGACCACTCATTTCGCCGAGCTTGGTATCTGTCACCAGCTCTCGGCGCCTGCTACGCCACAGCAGAACGGTGTGTCTGAGCGCTGGAACCGCACCATGGAGGACGTGGTTCGCGCTATGCGGGCTGAGTGCGGTCTCCCGGAGTCCTTCGCCTTTGAGGGCTTCGCCTACATGACGTGGGTCTGGAACCGCCTCCCGCATGGTCCCTTGCCGGACCACGTCACGTCGTATGAGGTGGTTTGGTCACCGTGCGGACCTCAGGCTTGCTCGCGTCTGGGGTTCCTTGGCTTGCGTCTGGTACACCGAGGACCAGCAGGGGTCCAAGGTCTCTCCGCGCGGCCGGATGTGTGCCTTCCTCGGTGTCTCCTCGTGCTCCAAAGCGTGGCGAATCTGGGATGCAGGTCGACACCACATTGTTGAGTCGCGCGATGCGCTGTTCTTTGAGGCACTGTCTTACCGCGACCTATCTGCCAATCTCACCCAGGCAGCGTCTCACGTTCCCACCTGTGAGGCCTCCCGTTGGCTGGGGGAGTCTGCCCCGCAGGGTGAGTCCGTCCGGGGTGCCTCCGGGGTGGGACCGTCGCTGGCCACCATTGACCCGGCTATCATTGCTGTCGGGCCTGTGGTCTCTACGCCTGCCTTGCTTGCGCCTGCCGCGACTGCATCGCCCGCGCCTGCCACGACTGTCTCGCCAGCACCTACCGCGATTTCCTCGTCTCCTGCCTCGCCTGCCCCCGCGGTGCCTGCCTCGCCTACTGGAGCTACACCTGCCTCGCGTGCGGGAGCTGCACTTGCCTCGCCTGCGCCTGCAGCGCCTGCCTCACCCGCGCCTACCACGGCCGCCTCGCCCGCGCCTGCCGCGACTGTCTCGCTTGCGCCTGCAGCGCCTGCCTCACCCGCGCCCGCCGCGACCGCCTCGCCCGTGCCTGCCGCGTCTATCTCGCCCGCGCCTGCAGCGCCTTCTTCGCCCGCGCCTGCCGCGACTGTCTCACCCACGCCTGTAGCGTCTCCAGACACAGCACCTACCTTCCCTGTGCCTGAGCCATCGGTCAGTTCCGACTCTGGCTACTCCCGTGGACCAGGTAGACGTCTCCGCCCACTGGCCTCACGTGCACCTCCGACTGCGGTTGCACCACCCAGACGACGCACGCGCAGCGTGCACAGTGGTGACCCTGGCACGAAGGCTCTTGGCCTGAGTGTCCAAGGCACCTACACGGAGGTGCACCCAGCCTGTCCCATTGGGCACCAGCTGATCGCTGACGAGCACGAGGCTGCACAGGCAGCTACCGCTGACCTGGTTGTGGTCCGTCCGACCCGCGAGGCGTGTATCCTGGCCACCCGGAGCTCTCCTTTGACGGTTCCCGATCCAGACACGTTAAAGGAGGCCCTTTCAGGAGATGCTAATGAGCAGTGGCGGGGTGCCTGTGAGGACGAGCTCAGGGCCATCCGGGAGCACGGAGTTTTTGAGCTGGTCGACCGTCCTGAGGGACGGAAGGTCGTGCAGGCCAAGTGGGTCTTCCGCAAGAAGGTGAAGCCTGACGGCTCACTGGACCGCTATAAGGCCCGCTTGACTGCCAAGGGGTTCTCTCAGGTTGAGGGGGTGGACTTCACTGATACCTTTGCCCCTGTTGGCCGCATGACCACAGCTCGCGTGCTGCTTGATGTGGTCGCCCATCATGACTGGGAACTGCACCAGATGGATGTGAACAATGCGTTCCTCCACGGCACCTTGGAGGAGGAGATCTACATGGTCCAGCCACCTAGGTTTGAGGTCAAAGGCAACAAGGTCTGGCGCTTGCGCAAGGCCTTGTATGGCCTGAAGCAGTCGCCCCGGTACTGGAACCAAGAGATCACTCGCACCCTCACGCTGGCTGGATACGTCCAAAGCGACGCCGATCCGTCACTCTTCATCCGACGGACAGCCGAGCACCTCACTGCCATTTTGGTGTACGTGGACGATCTCCTGATTGCGTCCCCTTCACTGGAGGCCGTGAAGGAGGCCAAGGCGGTCTTGCAGGCCGCCTACAGGATGAAGGACCTTGGTCCAGCGGCTGTTTTCCTCGGAATGGAGATTGTGCGTGATCGTCGTCGACGGAAACTCCTCCTCCATCAGGCACGATATGCACAGGTTGTGGGGGAGCGATTTGCTAACCTCCTTGGCGCTGTCCCCGCCGCCTCGTCACCCATCACTCCCGATGGGCAGGACGCTCTGAAGGTGACAGACCCAGCCGATCTGGGCGAGACTGTGGACGTGACCCTGTACTTGCGCATCATTGGCTCACTGATGTACTTGGCCACGACCACGCGTCCCGACATTGCGTTCGCTGTCAACCTACTCGCACAGTTCAGTCATTCCCCTCGGGCTCGCGCTCTGCACGCAGCTTTGCGAGTCGTCCGGTACGTGGTCTCCACACCGTATCACGGTCTCTGCTTTCGGAGACAGTGCTCGGTTGTGGTAGATGGCTACACCGACAGCGACTGGGCGTGGAGTCCTGATGGACGCAGCCGCACGAGCTACGTGTTCCTGCTTGGTGGCACCGCTGTGTCTTAGCGCAGCGGCAAGTAGGGGTGCATTGCTCGCAGCTCCTCAGAGGCTGAGTATGTTGCCCTGGGCGCTGGCGCCGCTGAGGCGGTGTGGCTGCAGCGACTGTTTCAGTGTTTGGGTCAGTGGGTGCCTACCATCATCCTCCGCTGCGACAACCAGAGTGCTCTCGCGATCTCTGAGAACTCTGGTGTGTTCCACGCACGCACGAAGCACATCGCTGTCGAGCATCATTTCGTGCGCGATCTGGTGGAGCGGCAGTTGATCTCCATCGTCTGGGTGTGCACAGACTTGCAGCGCGCTAACTTTCTGACCAAGGCACTGGCTCGTGGGAAGTTCCTCGGGGCTGTTCGTTCCGTCGGGTTGCGACCCCTGTCTAAGAGTGGGTGACTGTCCGGGTCTCTGTTGAGCACTCTCTGTTGCATCGGCACGCGTTCCGCACATGTATGGACATGCGTACCATCGGGTCATGGGGGAGTGTTGTGATGCTGTCAGTCATACACAGTTGTACAGTTGGTTGTGACCACTCGGCCGTGTCCATGCTCGTGCAGATCCCTGAGGCGGACCCAGCTGGAGACGGAGTCCCCTGAGGTGGTGCTCCACCCGCTGGAGGCAGCCTGGTAGCCTACCTGGTGTACCAGAGGGTTGCCACGACCTACGGACTGCGTTTGGAGACCTTCAGGATTTTCTCGGTGGACAGCCCTGTCAGGCTGATTTGCATGTTTGTTTTCTTACACTCTCCGGTTGCTGGCGGACATAGGCGTGTGACCAGTCGTTGTGTCTGTCTTTTTGTCTTGCATCCGTAGGATCAGACGGCGCTCCGTTTGGACGCCTGTGCGCAGAGTTATGGCCAAAACAGTGGTTTTGGGCCGGTTCAGGACCGACAGGTGCCGCCGCGTGCGCCACCCGCTGTGAGCCGCGGCGGCTATTTGTGCTGTGGACCTGTCATTTGTCAACTCTCTCTGCACATTCACTGAAATGCAGCTTCTGAGATTTGTCTTGTCTCTCCTAGCCTGACCCTTGCTGTTCTCGCACCCGCTTGCATGCTAGTGCGTTAAGCTGACTGGTCTGTGCCGCCACGTCAACAGCAGCATTGCTAGGAAGCCATGGTGAAGTTTCTCACCGGAGACTCGAAACATTCGAGTCTCCCTGTTCTGGGTCGTTGATGACGATTGCCCCTCAGTCCTGTGAAGGGGGTAAACCCTTGACGTAAGAGAATGCGTGGAAGCTTCCTAGCAACGCAACCGCTGACTAGGCGTCAGTGCCTGATCAGACGGTGTCGACGGTCACAGGTCGTACACACTACGGCACGGGTTTGGCTAGGAGACACAAGGCAAAGTGTCAGAATGCTTCAATATAGCATATGCAGAGAGAAATGACAAATGACAGGTCCAAGGCATAAGTACCTGCCGCGGCGCACGGCGGGTGTCGCCTGCGACAGTCCAAGAGCTGTCCTAAAACCGGCCCAAAACCACTGTTTTGGCCATAACTCTGCGCACACATGTCAGAATGCTACGCCGTCTGAGCCTAGACGTGCAAAATCAAAAGATGAATGCTACGACTAGTCACATGCATGCATCCATCGACAGACAGTGAGCATGCAATGCAAAAACATGCAAATAGGCCTCATGGCCAGTCTGCCGAAAGACGCCTGCAAGATGTAGAAGACACGGCAGAGAGTCTCGGTGGCATCTAGGGCTCTGGTGCAGTGGTAGGCCAGCTCCAATCTGGTAGTCCGCCGCCTGTCGTCGCGCCGGTGTCACCAGGGCCGCCCGCCTCAGGGATCTGCACAAGTATGGACACGGCCGAGTGGTCACAGTAAATTGTACAGAAACGGCACAAAGCACAACACTCCCCCATGACCCGATGGTACGCATGTCCATACACGTGCAGCACTGGTACGAACACAATAGTGAGTGACACAAACTGATGAGACGCAGACGCACATCCCACACTCAACCACTCTCACGCACGGGGCGAAGCCCAACATAACGAATGGCCACCAGGAACCTTCCGCGAGCAAGTGCCTTCGTCAAGAAATCAGCACGCTGCATGTCAGTACCAACCCACGTGATGGAAATTACGCGTCGCTCCACGAGATCACAAAGGAAGTGATGCTCAACCGCAATGTGCTTTGTGCGAGCATGAAAACCACCAGAGTTCTCCGCAATGGCAAGAGCACTCTGGTTGTCGCAACGTAGCACAATGGCGGGTACTGGCTGCCCAAGCTGAAGAAACAAGCGCTGCAACCATACTGCCTCAGCAGCCCCTGCGCCCAAAGCAACATACTCTGCCTCTGACGAGCTACGTGCAATGCAGCCTTGCTTCCCGCTTCGCCAAGACAAAGCGGTACCACCAAGCAAAAACACGTAGCCAGTACGACTGCCCCCATCAGGGCTCCAAGCCCAGTCACTATCAGTGTAGCCATCAAGGACCAACGAACACTGCCGACAAAAGCAGAGTCCGAGGTACGGCGTGGAGACCACGTACCGTACCACTCGCACAGCCGCGTGAAGGGCTATTGCACGTGGAGCCTGCAAGAACTGAGCGAGGAGGTTGACGGCGAACGCGATGTCAGGACGCGTGGTGGTGGCCAGGTACATCAGAGATCCGATGAGACGGAGGTACAAGGTCACGTCCACCGTCTCCCCAAGCTGTGTAGGATCATCCACCTTCAGGGCATCCTGCCCATCGGGTGTAAGAGGTGTGGAAGCGGATGGCACTGCACCAAGGAGATCGCTGAAACGCTCCCCCACGACTCGTGCGTATCGGGCCTCATGCAGCAACAGTGTCCGATGTCCGCAATCTCGCACGATCTCCATACTAAGAAACACCGATGCAAGACCGAGGTCCTTCATCCTGTAGGCACTCTGCAGGACAACCTTGGCCATCTTCACTACATCCAGGAACGGAGACGCAATCAGGAGGTCGTCAACATAGACCAGGATGGCGGTGAACCGCTCGGGTGTCGGTAGGATGAAGAGCGAGGGGTGTGCCTCGCTCTGTACGTATCCAGCGCGAGTCAAAGTGCCATTGATCTCCCGGTTCCAACACCGCCCAGACTGCTTGAGGCCGTACAAGGACTTGCACAAACGCCAGACCTTATCACCGTCCTCAAAGCCTGGTGGCTGAGCCACGAAAATCTCCCCATCAAGAGAGCCATGGAGGAACACATTGTTCACATCCATCTGGTGCAGTTCCCAGTCATGGTGAGCCACTACACTGAACAGAGCTCGAGCTGAAGTCATGTGGCCGACAGGGGCAAAGGTATCAGTGTAATCGACTCCCTCAATTTGAGAGTAACCCTTGACGACCAAGCGGGCCTTGTAGCGTTCCAATGAGCCATCCGGCTTCACTTTCTTGCGAAAGTCCCACTTGACCTGAATCGCCTTCCTCCTAGGGGGAAGGTAGACAAGCTCGTAGATTCTGTGCTCTCGCATAGCACGAAGCTCATCCTCGCAAGCAACTCGCCAGGCATCGGCATCCTCCGATGACAGAGCCTCCCTCAATGTGCGAGGGTCAGGCGCAATAGAGGGGGAACTCTGCGTGGCGAGTGCACACGCCTCAGTGTCGGGCCTGACGGCCACGAGATCAGCTGATGCGTCACAGGCGATATGGAACTCGCGAGTGACCAGGTCGTGCCCTACAGGGCACGCTGGATGTACCTCTGAAACCTTGATGCAGGCACTTAGGCCTAAGGCCTTTGTGCCTGGATCACCGCTCGCGATGCTGCGAGTGGAACGCCTGGGTCCGGGACCCGACGCTCGCTGAGCTCTGGAGTCTAGTGGTCAAAGGCGGCCACCGGGCTCACGGGAGTAACCGGAGGGCGAGGGGCGCACCTCAGGCTCAAGGACAGGTACAACCATAGGAACGGGTACGACCACAGCTGGTGAGGGCTGAGAGGAGGCAGCCGGAGATGCCGAGCGAGGAGATGAGTGTGTGGGAGACACGGGGCTGGGTGTGACAGCAGGCAAGGCTGGTCCGGACACTGAGGCGGGGGTGTCAACCGACGTAGAAATGGGAGTGGGCAAGACTGTGTCAGACGCAAAAGCAGGGGTGCCGGCAGACACAGGTGATGGTGCGAGAGGAGGCGTGAGAGAAGAGGTACCTGTGGGGTGTGAAACAGGTTGTACAGGCGAGATCTCTGGGCCGACGGCAATGAGAGCCGGATCATCAAGGGCTGGAGATCGAGAGGGCGCTCGAGCGGACACGTCAGCCGGACGAGGGATGATCGCTGGCGTAGAAGTCTCCCCCATCCGCCGAGGACCCTCACAAGAAGGGACATGGGCTGCGAAGAGGGCTGTGATCGAAGTCAGGTCACGATGCGTGAGTGACTCAAAAAACAACGCGTCACGGGACTCAATGACGCGACGACGAGTGGGGTCCCAAAAACGCCAGGCCTTCGACCGCGGGGAGATGCCAATGAAGGCACACAGGCGACCCCGAGGGGAGACCTTGGACGCATGCTGGTCCTTAGTGTACCACACGGAGGCCAAGGATCCCCAGACGCGAGCGAGACGAAGGTCAGCACGGTGGCCAAACCAATGCTTGTACGGTATAACATGGTCCGGAAGTGGACCATGCGGGAGGCGATTCCAGACCCAAGTCATGTAGGCGAAGCCCTCGAAGGCGAAAGACTCCGGGAGACCACACTCAGACCGCATGGCGCAAACCGCATCCTCCATGGTGCGGTTCCAGCGCTCAGATACACCGTTCTGCTGTGGAGTAGCAGGAGCGGAGACCTGGTGAAAAATCCCGTGCTTAGCAAAGAAGGAGTCCATCTCGCCAAGGAACTCGCCTCCGCGATCCGAGCGAAAAGTATGTAGCGTGTGGCGAGACTGACGCTCAGCCATCACGAGCCAGAGCCGAACCACAGGGACGGCATCACTCTTCTGATGCAGACTGTAGACCCACCGCATGCGGGTGAAGTCATTAGTCAGCGTCAGAACATACCGGCCCCTCTCGGACAGGGACTCGTTCGGGAGAGGACCGAGAAGGTCCGAGTGGACCAACTCGAGAGGCCTAAGTGCTCGGGAGCCCAAGTCAGGGTAGGTGCACCGGTGCATCTTCCCCTGAGCGCAAAAAAGACAGTCGGACTTGGGTGGCTTCTCGAAAGAAGCCACGTCAAGACCAAGAGTAGGCTATGTCCGAATGAGCTTCGACACAGTGTTGGAGCCCACGTGACACAGATGACGATGAAGCAACCGCTGGTGTTCCGAGGATAGAACACTAGTGACAAAAACACGACCGGATGAGGAGGGAGAGCAAGGGGAGGAGGGCCGAGCGATATGATACAAATCATCTATGACTGAAGCACGCAGGACAATGCTACAGGTGTCAATAGCAGTCACAGTCGCTGAATCAACGGTATGCTCCACAGAGAGCCCCATCAGGGTGCACGCACGCACAGAAAGCAGGCTGAGCTCAAGATCAGGCACAAACAACATGTCAGAAAGATACAGGGGGCCAGACGGACCGTCGAAACATACAACCCCCACACCGTGGATTGGCAAGGACTGACTAGAGCCTGTACGAACATAACGGACAGTCGCGACAGGACCGAGTACGACAAAGTCACTACGACGGCACGTCATGTGATGGGTGGCCCTTGAATCGATGATCCAAGTGCCACCGGAGACACGATTGGTGGACGTCACTGTACAACGAGCAATGGAACACTCGGCATCAGAGGGACGCTGAGCCGTCAGTGGGGAGGAACGACGTACATCACGAAGGTGAGACTCATGAATCCTGTCAGTGTACTCAGGCCCATCATCATCACATGCTTAATGTGCTCCCCCACACGCATCATCACGAGGCACGGGAACAGACAAACAAGCAGTCTGTGAACCACCTGACGATGACAACACAATCGCACCTCCTTGAAAGCGAAGCGCCAGAAGATGACGAAGCTCGGCGATGGTGCGGTCGCGTGGGTCCGGATCGCTGCTGCTCGCCGGTGAGGACGCAGGAACAGCTGCAGTCGTGGCCTCCGCATGTCCCGAGGAGGGTGCGGGGGATGCGCCGGACGTGGAACGAAGAGGATGAACAGCCTGAAGCCCACGGGTGATTCGTACCCAGTCAAGCGGCTGCTGGCACTCAGTGTAGCGATGGGCACCTCCACAGTTGTAGCAGTGCACAGAACGGCCACTGCTACCACTGGATGACGACTGCTGCTGACCTGATCCACGCTTCCTATTCTTCTTCTTCCCCTGGGCGGCTGCTACAACGCCCTGTGTCTGCATGGGTGTAGACGGGATCGAAGAGGAGGAGGAAGATGAGGTGGTCATGGTGGAGGTGGATGAGGGTGACTGCAGGAGAGAAGATGGTGGTGATGCGACCACTGCTACACCGAGGGAGGTCTCCTGATGCACTACTGCTGCCTCACGGGCTGAAGTCACCTAGAGGAAAAGCTGATGCGCCCAAGGAAGCAGCTGTAAAGTGGCTGAAAAAGGCTCGAGGACAGCGTCGATGTACCGTGTGAAGATGTCGATGTACTCAAGGCGAACTCCGATCATAATCGTCCGAAGCGCCCACAGCTGTGTGCCTCCTGAGGTCCATAGACGCGTGTAGATACGCATAGCGCGTCGCCAGTAATCCGTTGCAGACTCCGCAGGCCCCTGACGAAGAGAATGGAAAGCACGAATGTGTGACGCACGAGTGGCGTACGTCTCTGCGGCCAGCAGGGTTAACGCCAGATCCCATCCTCCACGGGGATCGGCGCCAGTGCCTATGCCGGCCTCGCCAAGGAAGAAGCGGAAGTCGACGACAGTCGCGCGTGGCATGGCGTAAAGAAGTCCGCGCATGGCCCGGGCTGCTGTCAATGCCTGTGCTGGGTCTGTGGACTGGTACGGGCTGTGGTAGTAAGGCCACACTCCCTCAGATGTAGCCCACACTTGAAATAGGATCTCCCAGAAGTCAAAACCATCCTCGCTGATGTATCGTGGAGGTGGTGCCTCAAAGTCCTGAGGTTGCCGCTCCGTGGGGAGAGCAACCACAGGCTAAGGAGGACGAGAGATGGGAAAAACTCCTAGGAGAGAGTGATCGCCAGGGTAGTCAGATGATGATCGTATCGGGGTAACTGGTGGAGGTCGGGTACCCGTCTGCAGCTGACGGAGGCGCTTCTGGAGAACTCGAATCTCGTGCTCCTTGGAATCATCCGTGATGCCTAGCATGAATGGCTCATCGTGTAGTGGCTCATCATCAAGGAGGTCAGCAGGTGGTGGGCCAGGTGGAGCGCCTGTCACGGGTGCCTGGACCAAATGCTGGGTAGAGACCGCAACTCCGGCAGCTCCCTCAAAAATCCGCGGAGGGGTCGTGGACTGAGCGCGCAGAAGTTCAGTCAGCGTGCGGATTGCGTCAGTCTGCTCTCTCTGGAGACGACGCATCTCATTCTGTTGGCTGCGCAGGTCCTCAATGGCCTGCGAGCGTGGACTCTGTACGCCAGACGAGGAGGAGGAGGGATCGCCTGGTCCGTTCACCTTGCTGTCGAACAGGCTCATGTCGCCGCTCAGTATGGGGGGACGGATGAAGTTTGTCGGATTTAAAACTTCTCAGCGTTTCTCAAGGAGTTGAAACGCTGGCAACTTTTGACTGTCCGGCCAAAAATTTGACTAAGTATGATGCTGACGTCAGCAGGTGGTTGCTGACGTCAGCACAACTAATGATGTCAGCAAGCAAAACTGCTGACAACGGCTTGTCTCTCCTTTTTTTGTTTGTTTTCTTTTTTCTTCGCAAATCTGCGGGCGCGTGCAGCCGCTCCGCGGTGGCCACGCGGACGCTGCGCGGAAGCTGCGCAACAGCTTCCACTCAACTCCTGCTGGAGCTGCGGTGTCAGCTGCAGCAGCAGCTGTGTACCTGCGGATGCAACGGTGGCATCAGCGGCTGCGCTGCTATTGCTGCTGCGCGCTGCGGCTGCTGCTCGCTGCCGCCGCCGCGCGCCGCCGCTGCTGCTACTACTGCTGTTGCTGCTCTGCTATTGCCGCCGCGGCTGCCGCTGCTGCTGCTGCGTTGCTGTTGCCGCCGCTGCTGCTGCGCTGCTGCTGCCGCTGCAGCTGTTGCGCTACTGCTGCCGCCGCTGCTGCTGTGGCCGCTGCTGCTGCGCTGCAGTTGCTGCTGCCTCTGCTGCTGCTGCTCAACTGCTGCGGCTGTGGGAGGGGCGGCTGCACTCACTGCAGCCGCCAAGCACCTCATGTGGTGGTGCACAACGATGCTGCTGCCTCTGCTGCTGCGATCTCACGTGGTGGGTGGGGCTGCGTAGACGGCGACCGGCTGTCTCGAACAGGCCTCAGGAACTCTGCTGCAACGGTGACTCTCACTGCTGCTGCTCTGGTGCGTCTCTGCTGCGCAGCTCAGTGAGAACTGTCTCAGTGCTCTGATACCATGAGAAAATGCGTGGAAGCTTCCTAGCAACGCAGCCGCTGACTAGGCGTCAGTGCCTGATCAGACGGTGTCGACAGTCACAGGTCGTACACACTACGGCACGGGTTTGGCTAGGAGACACAAGGCAAAGTGTCAGAATGCTTCAATATAGCATATGCAGAGAGAAATGACAAATGACAGGTCCAAGGCATAA
>SZWC01012650.1:28408-57783 GCA_023375785.1 Penium margaritaceum | reverse complement strand
TGCTGCTCTGCTGCGTCTCTGCTGCGCAGCTCAGTGAGAACTGTCTCAGTGCTCTGATACCATGAGAAAATGCGTGGAAGCTTCCTAGCAACGCAGCCGCTGACTAGGCGTCAGTGCCTGATCAGACGGTGTCGACAGTCACAGGTCGTACACACTACGGCACGGGTTTGGCTAGGAGACACAAGGCAAAGTGTCAGAATGCTTCAATATAGCATATGCAGAGAGAAATGACAAATGACAGGTCCAAGGCATAAGTACCTGTCGCGGCGCACGGCGGGTGTCGCACGCGGCAATCCAAGAGCTGTCCTAAAACCGGCCCAAAACCACTGTTGGCCGTAACTCTGCGCACACATGTCAGAATGCTACGCTGTCTGAACCTAGACGTGCAGAATCAAAATACGGATGCTATGGCTGGTCACATGCATGCATCTATTGACAGGCAGTGAGCATACAATGCAAAAACATGCAAATAGGCCTCATGGCCAGTCTGCCGACAGACGCCAGCAAGATGTAGAAGACATAGCAGAGAGTCCCGGTGGCATCTGGGGCTCTGGTGCAGTGGTAGGCCAGCTCCAATCTGGTAGTCCGCCGCCTGTCGTCGCGCCGGTGTCACCAGGGCCGCCCGCCTCAGGGATCTGCACAAGTATGGACACGGCCGAGTGGTCACAGTAAACTGTACAGGAACGGCGCAAAGCACAACATGACGCGGACTGAGAACGACATTCTGCGAACTCCGACAACGACTTCAGAGCAGGAGCTGGAGACTCGACCCGTTATAGTGGTTCTTAGAGCCAGACGACCCCTGCGACTGAGGGTTTGATGGAAACGACGGCTACGCCATATATAAAACACCACCGACAGCTACATGCAGTAGTAGAAATGTCAGAAGGGAATACGGCATTTACGCTTCACCGTTTGAAGCATCGTAAAGTGCGTGAGGAAGCTAGAGAAGAGCTTTATTTTTTTGGGCTTCTTCTCCACAGTCTCTTCTCCATCCCAGTGGGCTAGGGGAAAATTTTTGGGACGGGATAGGGAGTACCCACTGAGAAAATGCGTGGAAGCTTCCTAGCAACATAACCGCTGACTAGGCGTCAGTTTCTGGTCAGACGGTGACGATAGTCACAGGTCGTGCACACAACAGCAAGGGTTTGGCTAGGAGACACAAGACAAAGTGTCAGAATTCTTCAATAGCATATGCAGAGAGAGATAACAAATGACAGGTCCAAGGCATTAGTACCTGCCACGGCGCACGGCGGGTGTCGCACGCGGCAGTCCAAGAGCTGTCCTAAAACCGGTCCAAAACCACTGTTTTGGCCGTAACTCTGCGCACACATGTTTGAATGCTATGCCGTCTGAACCTAGACGTGCAGAATCAAAGGACGGACGCTAGGACTGGTCACATGCATGCATCCATCATCAGACAGTGGACATACAATGCAAAAAAATGCAAATAGGGCTCATGGCCAGTCCGCCGAAGGACGCCATTAAGCAGTAGAAAAGACAGCAGAGAGTCGCGACAGCATCTGGGGCTCTAGAATGGTAGTCGGCCAGCTCCAAGCCGATAGTCCACCGCCAGTCGTCGCACCGGTGTCACCAGGGCCTGCCTCAAGGATCTGCACGAGTATGGACAGTGCCGAGTGGTCACACTAAACTGTACACGAACGTCACAAATCACAACACCCCCCCATGACCCGATGGTACGCATGTCCATACACGTGCAGCACTGGTACAAACACAATAGTGAGTGACACAAACAGATGAGGCACAGACGCATAACCCACACTCAACCACCCTCAGGCATGGGGCGAAGCCCAACATAACGAATGGCCACCAGGAACTTTCCGCGAGCTAGTGCCTTCGTGAAGAAATCAGCACGCTGCATGTCAGTGCCAACCCACATGACAGAGATCACGCGTCGCTCCACCAGATCACGAACGAAGTGATGCTCAACCGCAATGTGCTTTGTGCCAGCATGAATGACACCGGAGTTCCCCGCAATGGCAAGAGCACTGTGGTTGTCGCAACGCAGCACAATGGCGGGTACTGACTGCCCTAGCTCAAGAAACAAGTGCTGCAGCCATACTGCCTCAGCAGCCCCTGCGCCCAAAGCAACGTACTCTGCCTCCGACGAACTACGTGCTATGCAACCCTGCTTCCCGCTTTGCCAAGACAGAGCGGTACCACCAAGCAAAAACACGTAGCTAGTACGGCTTCGTCCATCTGGGCTCCAAGCCCAGTCACTGTCAGTGTAGCCGTCAAGGACCACCGAACACTGTCAACAAAAACAGAGTCCAAGGTACCGCGTGGAGACCACGTACCGCACCACTCGCACAGCCGCATGAAGGGCTCTCGCACGTGGCACCTGCGAGAACTGAGCGAGGAGGTTGACGACAAACGCGATGTCCGGATGCGTAGTAGTGGCCAGGTTCATCAGAGACCCGATGAGACGGAGGTACAAGGTCACGTCCATTGTCTCCTCCAGTTGTGTAGGATCATCCACCTTCAGGGCATCCTGCCTATCGGGTATGAGAGGTGTGAAAGCGGAGGGCACTGCACCGAGGAGATCGCTAAAGCGCTCCCCCACAACTCGTGCGTATCGGGCCTGATGCAACAATAGTGTCCGACGTCTGTGATCTCGCACGATCTCCATACCGAGAAACACCGATGCACGACCGAGGTCCTTCATCCTGTAGGCAATCTGCAGAAAAGCCTTGGCCTCCTTCACAGCCTCTAGGGACAGAGACGCGATCAGAAGGTCATCGACATAGACCAGGATGGCGGTGAACCGCTCGGGTGTCGGTAGGATGAACAGAGAGGGGTCTGCCTCACTCTGTATGTATCCTACACGAGTCAAGGTGTCGGTGATCTCCCGGTTCCAACACCGCACAGACTACTTGAGGCCGTACAAGGACTTGCGCAAGCGCCAGACCTTGTCACCGTCCTCAAAGCCGGGTGGCGGAGCCACGTAAATTTCCTCATCCAGAGAGCCATGGAGGAACGCATTGTTCACATCCATCTGGTGCAGTTCCCAATCATGCTGAGCCACTACACCGAACAGAGCTCGAGCTCAGGTCATGCGGCCGACAGGGGCAAAAGTGTCGGTGTAATCGACTCCCTCAATCTGAGAGTACCCCTTGACGACCAAGCGGGCCTTGTAGCGTTCCAGTGAGCCATCCGGCTTCACCTTCTTGTGAAAGATCCTCTTGAACTGAATNAGTCAAAGTGCCGGTGATCTCCCGGTTCCAACACCGCGGAGACTGCTTGAGGCCGTACAAGGACTTGCGCAAGCGCCAGACCTTGTCACCGTCCTCAAAGCCCGGTGGCTGAGCCACGTAAATCTCCTCATCCAGAGAGCCATGGAGGAACGCATTGTTCACATCCATCTGGTGCAGTTCCCAATCATGCTGAGCCACTACACCGAACAGAGCTCGAGCTCAGGTCATGCGGCCGACAGGGGCAAAAGTGTCGGTGTAATCGACTCCCTCAATCTGAGAGTACCCCTTGACGACCAAGCGGGCCTTGTAGCGTTCCAGTGAGCCATCCGGCTTCACCTTCTTGTGAAAGATCCTCTTGAACTGAATAGCCTTCCTCCCAGGAGGAAGGTCGACAAGCTCGTAGACTCTGTGCTCTCGGATAGCGCGAAGCTCATCCTTGCAGGCAACACGCCAAGCGTCAGCATCCTGTGATGAGAGAGCCTCCCTCAGTGTGCCCGGATCGGGCCCCATAGAGGGAGAACTCTGCGTGGCAAGTGCACATGCCTCAGTGCCGGGCCTGACGACCACGAGATCAGCTGCTGCATCATAGGCGATATAGAACTCGCGAGTGACGAGGTCGTGCCCTACGAGGCACGCTGGATGTACCTCTGTGAGCTCAGTGCGGACACTTAGGCCTAGGGCCTTTGTGCCGGGGTCACCACTCGTGATGCTACGAGAGGAGAGCCTGGGTCCGGGGCCAGACGCTCGCTGAGCTCCGGAATCCAGTGGTCAAAGACGGCCACCGGGCTCACGGGAGTAACCTAAAGTTGAGGGATGCACCTTAGGCTCAGGGACAGATGCGACCGCAGCTGGTGAGGGCTGAGATGAGGCAGCCGGAGACGCCGTGCGAGGAAATGCGTGTGTGGGGGACACGGGGCTGGGTGTGACAGCTGGAGCAAGCAAGACTGGACCTGACACTGAGGCACGAGTACCAGCCAAGTAGGAACGGGAGTGGGTGAGGCTGGATCAGATACAGAAATAGGGGTGCTAGCAGACGCAGGTGCTAGTGGAGAAGGAGACGTGGGGAAAGAGGTACCTGTGGGGTGTGAAACAGGCTGTACAGGCGAGATCTCTGGACCAACGGCAATGATCGCCGGATTATCAAGTGTTGGAGACCGAGAGGGGGCTCGAGCAGACACATCCGCTTGATGAGAGATGCTCGCTGGCGTGGAAGTCTCCCCCATCTGCCAAGAACCCTCACAGGAAGGAACATGGGTGGCGGAGAGTGCTGTGATCGAAGTCAAATCACGGTAGGTGAGAGACTCAAAAAACAGCGCGTAGCGGGACTCAATGACGTGACGACGAGTAGGGTCCCAGAAGGCGCCAGGCCTTTGACCGCGGGGAAAATCCTATGAAGACACACAAGCGACCCCGAGGTGAGACCTTGGACCCCTCCTGGTCCTCGGTGTACCACACGGAGGCTCGGGAGCCCCAGACGCAAGCAAGACGAAGGTCAACACGGTGTCCAAACCAGAGCTCCTACGGTGTGATATGGTTCGGAAGCGGACCGTGCGGGAGGTTGTTCCAGACCCAAGTCATGTAGGCGAAACCCTCAAAGACAAAAGACTCCAGGAGACTACACTCAGACCACATGGCGCGAACCGCATCCTCCATGGTGCGGTTCCAGCGCTCAGATACACCGTTCTGCTGGGGGGTAGCAGGAGCGGAGACCTGGTAAAACATCCCGTGCTCAGCAAAGAAGGAGTCCATCTCGCCAAGGAACTCACCGCCGCGATCCGAGCGGAAGGTATGTAGCGTGTGGCGGGACTCATGCTCAGCCATCACGAGCCGAGTCGAACCGCAAGGGCGGCGTCGCTCTTCTGACGCAGGCTGTAGACCCACCGCATCCGGGTAAAGTCATCAGTCAGAGTCGGAACATACCCGCCCCTCTCGGATAGAGACTCGATCGGGAGAGGACCGAGAAGGTCTGAGTGAACCAGCTCAAGAGGCCAAAGTGCTCGAGAACGAGAGTCAGGGTAGGTGCACCGGTGCATCTTTCCCTGAGCGCAAAAAAGACAGTCAGTCTTGGGTGGCTTCTCGAAAGAAGCCACGTCAAGACCAAGAGCAGGCTATGTCCAAATGAGCTTTGTCACAATGTCAGAGCCCACGTAACACAGACGACGATGAAGCAACCTCTGGTGTTCCGGAGATAGAACACCAGTGACAAAGACATGACCGGAGGAAGAGGAAGAGCATGGGGAGGAGGGCCGAGCGATGCGATACGGATAATCTATGACTGAAGCACGTAGGACGACACTACGGGTTGTAGTAGCAATCACGGTCGCTGAGTTAGCGGTATGCACCACAAAGAGACCAATCAAGGTGCAGGCATGCACAAAAAGCAAGCTGAGCTCAAGATCAGGCACAAGCAACACGTCGAAAAGGTACAAGGGGCCAGACAAACCATCGAAGCATACAACCCCAACACCATGGACTGGCAAGGACTGACCAGACCCTATACGAACGGTACGGACAGACGTGACAGGACCGAGAACAACAAAGTCACTACGACGGCACGTCATGTGATGGGTGGCACCAAAATCGATGATCCAAGTGCCATCGGAGCCACGGCTGGTGGACGTCACTGTACAACGAGCAATGGAACACTCAACATCATAGGGACGCTGAGCCGTGAGTGGGGAGGAACGACGCACAACACAAAGATGAGACTCATGAATCCACTCGGTGCAGTCAGGCCCATCATCATCACATGCAGACAGTGCTCCCCCACACACGTCATCACGAGCCACAGGAACCGACAAACAAGTAGTCTGTGAACCACCCGACAATGACAACACACTAGCACCTCCCTGAAAGCGGAGCGCCAGAAGGTGGCGAAGCTCGGGGATGGTGCGGTCGCGCGGATCCGGATCGCTGCTGCTCGCCGGTGAGGAGGCGGGAACAGCTGCAGTCGTGGCTGCCGCCCGTCCGGAGGAGGATGCGAAGGACGTGCCAGACGTGGAACGGAGAGCATGAGCAGCCTAGAGCCCACGAGTGGTCCGCGCCTAGTCAAGCGGCTGTTGGCACTCGGTGTAGCGATGGGCGCCTCCACAGTTGTAGCAGTGCACAGAACGGCCACTGCCACCACTGGATGACGACTACTGCTGACCTGATCCACGCTTCCTATTCTTCTTCTTCCCCTGGGTGGCTGCTGCAACGCCTTGTGTCTGTGTGGGTGTAGACAGGGTCAAAGAAGAAGAGGAAGATAAGGAAGTGATGGAGGAGGAAGAGGGAGACTGCAAGAGGGAAGATGGTGGTGATGTGATGGTTGCTGCAGCAAGGGAAGTCTCCTTATGGGCTACGGCTGCCTCGCGGGCTGAGGTCACCTGAAGGAAGAGCTGATGCGCGCAAGGAAGAAGCTGTAGAGTGGCTGAGAAGGGCTCGAGGACAGCGTCGCTCTACCGTGTGAAGATGTCGGTGTACTCGAGGCAAACTCCGAGCATAATCGTACGAAGCGCCCACAGCTGTGTGCCTCTTGACATCCCCAAGCGCGTGTAGATGCGCATGGCGCATCGCCAGTAATCCATTGCAGGCTGTGCACGCCCCTGAAGGAGTGAATGGAAAGCACGAATGTGTGACGCAGGAGTGGCGTGCGTCTCTGCGGCCAGCAGGGATAAGGCCAGATCCCAAACTCCACGGGGATCGGCGCCGGTGCCTGTACCGACCTCGCCAAGGAAGGGGCGGAAGTCGACGACGGTCTCGTGTGGCATGGCGTAGAGGAGTCCGCGCATGGCCCGGGTTGTTGTCAGCACATGTGCTGGGTCTGTAGGCTGGCACTGGCTGTGGTAGTAAGGCCATACTCCCTCAGAAGTAGCCCACACCTGAAACAATATCTCCCAGTAGTCGAAGCCATCCTCACTGATGTATCGTGGAGGTGGTGCCTCAAAATCCTTGGGCTGCCACTCCGTGGGGAGAGCAACCGCGGGCTGAGTAGGACAAGAGATGGGAAAGACTCCTGGAAGAGGATGGTCTCCGGGGTAGTCAAGTGACGATCGTATCGGGGAAAATGGAGGAGATCGGGTGCCGGTCTGCAGCTGACGGAGACGCTCCTGAAGAACTCGAATCCCCTTAACAGAGGAATCATCCGTAATGCCTGGCGTGAGTGGCTCATCATCCAGGAGGTCAGCAGGTGGTGGGACAGGTTGAGTGCCTGTCACGGGTGCCTGAGCTGACTGCTGGGTAGAGACCGCGACGCCGGCAGCTCCCTCAGAAGCCCGCAAAGGAGTCGTGGACAGAGCATGCACAAGCTCAGTCAGCGTGCGCATAGCGTGAGTCTGCTCTCTCTGAAGGCGACGCATCTCATCCTGCTGGCTTCGCAGGTCCTCAATGGCCTGCGAGTGTGGACTCAGTACACCAGACAAAGAGGAGGAGGGGTCGCCTGGTCCCTTCTCCTTATTGTCGGACAGGCTCATGTCGCCGCTCAGTATGGGGCGACAGGTCAAGTTTGTCGGATTTCAAAAACCGTCAGGGTTTCTCGAGGATTTGAGAAGCTGGCAACTTTTGACTGTCCGGCCAAAACATTTGGCTAAGTATGGTGCTGACGTGAGCAGGTGGTTGCTGACGTCAGCACGACCTGATGACGTCTGCAAACAAAATTGCTGACGTAGGCTCGCCTCCTCTCTCGCTTTTTTTTCTTTTCTTTCTCGCGACTCTTTGCGAGCGTGCAGCCGCTCCACGGCGGTTGCGCGGAAGCTGCGCGGAAGCTGCACAGCAGCTTCCGCTCAACTGCTACTGTAGCTTTGCTGTCAGCTGCAATAGCAGCTGTGTAGCTGCGTATGCAGCGGTGGCAGCAGCGGCTGCGCTGCTGCTGCTGCTGCTGCGCACTACGGCTAATGTTCACTGCTGTCGCCGCACGCTGCTGTTGCTGCCACTGCTGTGCTACTGCTTCTCCTGCTGCCGCTGTTGCCCTGCTGTTGCCGCTGCGGCTGCCGCTGCTGCTGTTGCGCTGCTGTTACCGCCGCTGCTGGTGCGCTGCTGCTGCCGCCACTGCTACTGCGCTACTGCTGCGCTGCTGCTGCTGCTGCTGCTGCCAATGCGGCTGTGGATGGCGGCTGCGCTCACTACAGCCGCCACGCACCGCTGTTGCTGCTACTACATTGCTGCTGTTGCCTCTGCTGCTACTACTGGTACGGTGGCAACAGCGCTGCTGCGATCTCACGTGGTGGGTGAGGGCTGCGCCGACGGCAACCGGCTGTCTCCAATAGGCCCCAAGGAATCTGCTGCAGCGGTGACTATCATTGCTGCTGCTCTACTACGTCTCAGCTACGCAGCTCAGTGAGAACTGTCTCAGTGCTCTGATACCATGAGAAAATGCGTGGAAGGTTCCTAGCAACACAGCCGCTGACTAGGCGTCAGTGCCTGGTCAGACGGTGACGACAGTCACAGGTCATGCACACAACGGCAAGGGTTTGGCTAGGAGACACAAGACAAAGTGTCGAAATGCTTCAATAGCATATGCAGAGAGAGAGAGAACAAATGACAGGTCCAAGGCATAAACACCTGCCGCGGCGCACGGCGGGTGTCGCACGCGGCAGTCCAAGAGTTGTCCTGAAACCGGCCCAAAACCACTGTTTTGGCCAGAACGCTGCGCACACATGTCAGAATGCTACGCCGTCTAAACCCAGACGTGCAGAATCAAAAGACGGACGCTACGACTGGTCACATGCATGCATCCATCATCAGACGGTGGACATACAATGTAAAAACATGAAATTAGGGCTCATGGCCAGTCCGCCGAAGGACGCCTGCAAGCTGTAGAAAAGACAGCAGAGAGTCCCGACAGCATCTGGGGCTCTGGAACGGTAGTTGGCCAGCTCCAAACCAATAGTCCACCGCCAGTCGTCGCACCGGTGTCACCAGGGCCTGCCTCAGGGATCTGCACGAGTATGGACAGGGCCGAGTGGTCATAGTAAACTGTACACGAACGTCACAAATCGCAACACCCACCCCAAAAACCAGCTACTTTTCCCCTCTTCTCAAGGCTCCTTCTACTCCTCTTCAACCAAAAATTGGGGCAGCGCCCTTCTCCAATACCAGAGACTCTCACGGCCTGTGAGAAAAAGAAAAAGGAGAAAAGCGCTACTTGGAGAGTTTTTGGAGGCCGCCACATTGCCGTGGAACACAAGAAAGGTGCCTCCAAGGGGGGGCAAGGTATGCCAAGAAGACGCAAGAAGAGATCAAGGAAGTCCAGAAGACAAGAAGACAAGAAGAAAAGTAGTCTTTTCCTTCTTGACCTTGTACTTGCTTGTTTATCTAGGTTTTCTTACTCTTTGTCCTAGTTTTATGAGCGGTACTCACACTTCTTGTTATTCCTTTATATTGTTGTTTTCTATTTTCCTAGATCCTAGTTGCTACCAAGTGCCGTTAGTCATGGCTTAGGAGGACTTGTTTCAAAAACCACGACCTTGTGCCGACGTGGCGTCCTACGAAAATAGAAATTTAAATTACAATTGCCTCACCGATTGTGAGAGCAACATTTTAGGAGGCGATTCCTCCTAAAATTGTGTTGTGGAGTGATCTTCACAACGGTCTTCACGTGCTAGTTGCACGGGCGACGAGATGGCAAGTGCAGGACTGTCCAAGACCAACAAGGGCAAGGTGGTGACGGCCTCACCACGAGCCCTCGGCGGACTCCAAGTTTTGGGAGCCGCAGTCGCGAGCACGGTTGCCAAACCAAAGGCAACCGTATAGCCTAAGGTAACCGTACTGCCCAAGGCCACCGTACCACCTAAGACAACAGACACCAACCTCGGCGACATCGAGAAGCGTGCGGAGGCCGAAAAAGTGCTTGATGAGCACGTCGACGTGCGTGGGCGACCCCCACGCGACGCACGACGCCATGGAGGAGGATCTCACGGAGGGGGACCCCGACAAAGAGCACGACGCCGACGATGGTGAAGGCGACGAGGATTGCGACCATCGCCATCGTTGTGCGGTGAACTCGAGCCGATTGCTTGAGAAGGACAAGGCGTCCGCCGCATCGCCTGAAGCAACCGAGGGCAGCGAGACTGCCGAGAGCAGCAAGGACGCTGAAAGCAGCCACACGAGAAGTTCCCGCGAGAATGAGCCGGACGACGTCGTCGCGAAGGCAATTTGCGATGACCGTCATGGGCTCAGAGAGTATGCTATTGAGGCGACAGGCCGACTGAAGATCACCGCCGATGGTCGAGATACGGCACCACTCGGAGGAATGGGGGCGGACACCCCTTCCTACGACGTGGCCGCAATGGGGCAGGGCAGCGTCCACTCAATCGTCATCGCTGACGACAGCCTCCTCCAAAAGGTGAGACTCTTTGGAGGTGTGTACGCAAACCGTACCCTCTTACAGTGGGTAAGGGTGCACGGACATTGCAAGGCACTGGGCGCTATCGCCGATGCTCTGACGACATCAGAGCTCAAGTTCGCGTTCGCCAACCTGCTAGCCCACGTCGGGCAGAGCATCACGGACCTCGAACGTGATCGCCAGGCCACCCATGAGGCAAGCCGCCGATGCAACGACCTCGACAAGGCGTTGCAGAGCGTGACCCAGGTACAGATGCAACAACAAGCACAGCATGCCGCAGCTGTGGATGCCACTGCCGGTGGCAGCGACGACTTGCCTACCTCGACGACTTTGGGGTCGGTCATGAACACGTCCTTCCTCCACAGTATGGAGATCTTCCGAAAGGGCGTGAAGCTGACCGACTGGCTGAATCGCATGGAGCACATCCTACGTGTCCACAAGGCTCCACTCAGCCAGTGGGGTAACCTTGCCACGATGCTGCTTGAAGACAAACTCTTCAAGTATGTGGTCAAGGAGTGGAGTGTGCAGCATCCTCACCTCGAGTGGCAGCCCATGCTGTGGGAGGCCTTTTGCGCGATCATGCGCAAGAATTGCACCCAACGTGAGGAGGCATAGCGCGCCTTCCACAAGATTAAGGACTTCAGGCAGCTGGGCAGTTCACTCGAATCCTACTTGAGCGAGTTCCCCGCACTCGTGGAGGAAGCCAAAAGGTTCACCGAGGGCGATGGGACTCAGACCTTCAAGTACCCGGAGTGCATGCTACTGGAGTACTTGCGTGATGGTCTTGCCAGCAAGAAGCTGAAGGACAAGACCACCACGACAACCACTGGCCAAGCTTGGACAAGCTAGAGGGCATTGCGCAACTACATGAGCATAGTTTATTCGGCAAACCCGAAGCACTACTCTGATGCACGGCCAAACGCATGTGCATAGCAAGGCCGAGACATGTGCATGGACGCTACACGGGTTGGTGTGTCTGCTAGACAGCGAGGCGCAGTCAAGGGCAAGAAGCCCGCAAATCCTCCAGCCAAGAAGGCTGGTGGACAAAAGGGCCCTAACAACAAGCGCAGCCGCGAGAATGACGAGCTGCACGCGGCGCGTGAGCGTCGCAACGCAGTCTTCCGCGAAGGGCTCTGCCACAACTGCATGCAGCCGAGCCACTTTAGGGCTCAGTGCCTTGAGGTTGTTGGTGGTGGACAATAGGCCGCGGCGTTAGCTCCAATAGGAGCACCTCGTGGGGATGGTGTGGCAGGAGGTCGCGGACAGGGCCGTGGACAGGGTCGCGGTCGCGGCAATGGGCCCGGCCATGGTAATGGACAAGGCCGTGGGGCGGGTTTTCCCCACCCGTGAGTGACGTTAGTGGGGACCACTCAGGGGTAAAACTGGATCACAAGTGTGGGTTCATGTTTTCAGATGAGGATGTTAAACAATTTGAGTTTTGACGAGTTCAAGTTTCTCTGTTGTTTTCTCTCCTCTTGTTGAACCGCATTCTACACTTGCTGACCGACATTGCCAACTAAACCTTGCATCTCCGGACGAGATGCACAATCATACATGCTTAGTGCTTGTGACACCAACCATTGTGCAAGAGTTGTGTGACACAGTGATTGAAACAAATGCCCTCAAAGCAATGAGTTCAATCACGTTCGCGGTACCTTTAGTCGACGATTTTGACCTAGTAAAGTTTAAAGACTGGAAGGTACTAGCCAATTTCATACGTGCCCACAAGATTTGGACTTGAGTGGGTGAATCATGCGAGTTGTGACGCCCGTCGTACAGATTCTGTATTTTCCACAAACTCAGCTTGCCATCGTCGAGTCTGTTCACTCGGAAGAGTAGTGGCAACATGACGATGCAGTTCAAAGGACACCTAGCTGGTGCTCCTGTGAACGTACTTACTGACACTGGAGGAGACGGCTCTTTTGTTAGCCTTGGCTTTACCTGACAGGTTTGCCTGAAGTACAAGCCATTGAATGGCGCAGTTGTTGTCGGTGACAATCATACGGTTCCTGTGATCGGTACTTGTAAAGAAAATATTTGCATTCAAGGGTATACATAGATTGTCACGTTGAACGTACTCAACCTTCTTGACCCGTTTGACGTGGTGCTAGGCGATCCTTGGTTCCGTGGGAACAAGGCTCTAATGTGCTTTGAATCAAAGCGTTTGATCCTCCGAAAAGGACAGCGCCGCTTTACGTTGATTCGGAGTACGGAATTATCACCGACCCGACTCAAAGTCCATGCCAGCTAGTCTGCGATGCAGGTCAAGAGACGTATTCGACAAGGTTGTCGATACTTCTTGGCGCAGTTGCAGAAAATGGAGGACGACGTGAAGGAAGACACGCCACAAGAGATCAAATATTTGATATTGGCGGAGTTCTCGGATGTATTCCAAGACCCATTGGCTGGGCTTCCACCAGAAAGACACATGGGCTACATGATTCCGCTGCAACCAGAGGCGACTCCTCCATTCAGACCCATGTATCGCCTTAGTCTAGCAGAAAGGTGAGAGGCCAAACGCCAAATCAAAGAGAACCTTGCACAAGGGTGGATCAAGCCCAATAGCTCGCTGTACGGTGCGCCGATCCTTTTTGTGAACAAAAAGGATGGTGGTTTATGCATGTGCGTGGATTGCCGGGCGTTGAACAAGCTCACGGTGAAAAATCGATTCCCCTTACCGCGGATTGAGGACCTTTTGTATCAACTCCAAGGTGCAAAAGTATTCTCGTCCTTGGATTTGTCTAAAGGGTACCATCATATCCGCATTACGGAAGATGATGTGCCAAAAACCGCGTTTTGAATGAACATGGGACACCATCAGTTTTGAGTGTTATGCTTCAGGCTTACAAATGCCCCGCCAACCTTCCAAGGAAAAATTAGCGGAACGTTCCCCAAGCAACTTGGACAGTTCCTCTTGGTTTACCTGGACGACATCCTGGTTTTCTCCAAATCAATGGAAGAACACGTAGAACATCTGCCTGAAGTTCTCGCAATCCTTTCGGAATAGAAGTTCTATGCGCAAGTGAACAAGTGCAAGTTTGCACAAGATGAGTTCAAATACGTTCGACACATCGTCGGCAAGGACGGCATCCGTGTCGATCCACGAAAGGTCCAAGCCGTTGTGGACTGGGCACGTCCCAAAAATGTTGGGTAGATTCGGTCTTTCCTCGGCCTTGCAAACTACTTTTGACGGATTATGCAAGGGTATTCGACCCTGGTAGCACCATTTACCAGGCTCACGGAAAAAGACGTACGTTGGGAATGGACATCGAATTGCGAGAACACTTTTATCAAAGTCAAAGAGCTTCTATCCACGGCGCCCGTCCTAACTCTTTCGGATCCATCGCAACCGTGGGAGATGCGATGTGATTTGTTGGTAGTAGGACTCAGAGCCGTCCTCATAGAGAACGGTCACCCAGTTGCGTATGAGAGCCGGAAGCTCATCCCAGCGAAAACGCGGTACACGACTGGGGATCAACAGCTCCTTGCGGTAGTACACGCTTTCAAGATGTGGCGTTACTACCTCCAGGGCGCTGAAGGGGGTGTGACAGTCGTGACCGACCATAATCCATAGGTGTTTTTCCAAATGTATCCAAACATGTGATGACAACAGGCGTGTTGGAGCGAATACCTGAGCCGATTCTCGTTCACATGGGAACATCGGTCAGGACACATCAATGTGGCCGATCCACTAAGCCAACAGCTCGTGGAAGTTAGAGCAACCACCGAGGTCGGTGGATGTTTTATGGCCATTGCAACAGCAATAGTATAATCACCAGATCCCCCTATACTTCTGTAGCAACCACCACGAGAGATTATCCATTACAATAGTTTTGTAAACAGGATCCGGATGGGATACTGTGTAGATTCTTGGTTTCAAGACTCTCAAAATGTGGACAAGTACGGATTGGTGGAGGCCGCATGAATCTTCTGGCACGGAGAACAAGTTGTTGTGCCAAACTCGGGAGACCTTCGAGCAAAGATTATCTCCCAGTACTACGACCCGTCGGTTGCAGGTCATGTGGGACCCCGAAAGACTGGACAGGCACTCTCGGACCACTATTGTTGGCCAGGATGGAGTGTCGATGTCTATACGATTTGTATGACATGCGACCCATGTCTTCAAAATAAGTAACAAGAAGCCTGTTGGACTCCTCCAACAGCTTCCCATTCCTTGGACTCCATGGGAGTGCGTCAGCATGGACTTCATTAATGGTCTTCCAGACACGGCCTGTGCTCACGATGCAATACTAGTGGTTGTGGATCTTTTGACGAAAATGACACACTTCATTCCTACAACCACTGACATGAACGCAGAGGAGACCGCCCGTCTCTTCTTTGAGGGTGCCGTAAAGTACCACTGCTTGCCGTTGCACATTATCTCCAATCGAGATCGAAAATTTGATAGTAAGTTTTGGCAAAAGATGCACGAGTACTTCGGCAATGAGTCGCAAATGTCGACAGCATTTCACCCTCAAACTGACGGACAAACAGAGCGCATGAATTGCACTCTGGAGCAGATGTTCCGCATGTACGTGGACCCTACCATGCATGATTGGGACGAATTTCTAGCAACGGCAGAGTTTGCGGTGAACAAGTCAGTGAACAAGTCCACACAGTTCACACCGTTTGTGTTGAACAGTGGTCGGCATCCAGTGGTACCCTCTTCATTGGTGAAGAGTAGGAGTACAGAAGGGCAGGTTCCTTCCGCTCAAGCCTTTGCCGAGCGCATCGACTCCTTGTTATAGGAGGCAAATGGTCACCTTCAAGCAGCTCGACAGCGATAAAAGGCATATGCCGACAAAGGTTGCCAAGAGGTCTCGTTTGACATTGGTAACAATGTACTGCTTAGTACTAAAAAAGTTCGGTTAAAGTCGCCAGGGGCAAGGAAACTTCTACCGAAGTGGATTGGGTTGTTTCCCATTGTGGCACGCATCGGGCCAGTGGCATACCGGTTGCTACTTCTGCCAAGTATGAAGATACATGACGTGTTTCATGTGATCCTGTTGGCTCCATACACGGCAGCCAGAACCGTTCAGCCACCGCTAGCAGCCCTTGATGCCGACGGCCAATACGAGGTCCTTCGCCTACTCCAGCACCGAGAGCGTACTCTTTGTTCGCGCGTTGTTAGGGAGTACCTTGTTCATTGGGCCGGTTGTGGACCTGAACATAATTCATGGGAGCCCGAATCTCGGTTCCCCACAGGGGTGGTTAACGTATACTGGAGCAAGCTTCCAGCTCGCACTGATCGACGCGTCACACAAGGTATCACCTGAACGCAGAAAAAGTGAACAACATTCCCACGGGGCAGCATTCATGGACTATGACCATAGGAGGTTGGGGACGCCCAACATGGTTGTCGCGCGGACGCTCCAGCGTAAAGGGGAGAGGCCGCTAGCCGTGCTGACCTACAAGCTGTAGCTTAGGTCCAAGTACCATGCACGTATTCATGTCTGGCTAGTGATGGAAACTATTAATTTTCTTTCACAGTTTTGATGACTCACTAACTGAAAATCCTGCTTGTTGTTCATGAACCGAGATGGTTCATAACAAGTGGGGAGGGATGTAGCAGGAGGGCCGGTTTGGCCCTCCCTCCTCGCTGAAGAGAGGGGTGGCTGCGCGCCACCCCTCACGTCAGCGAGGGCTGGCCGGCGGCCAGCATTTTGCTGGCCGCCGGCCAGCTCGCTGCCAGCCGGCCGGACAGCTAAGGGCCGGCCAAGTGACCGGCCGGACACCGGCCGGCCAGCCGCCAGCCGCCGATCGCGGCTTCAGCCCGATCGACGGCTAAGGGCCCACGAGGGCCTCGAGGGCGAGGCCTTGTGGCCTCATGCCCTCGCCCCCGCTTGCCCTCCTTGTAAGCAAGCGAGTGAGGACGAGGGAGGGAGACGAGGGATGAGAGGCGAGAGAACTAGCGTGAAATCGCCAACGTGCCTCGCACACGACGATTTCGCGCCAGGACGTCAAAACGTAAATCGAAGTTCGTTTGCGACGAACTTCGACATAAAAATAACAAAATACCTCGTGCGGACACACGAGTTCAAGGTAAAAACCCCCAGTTTGGGTCCCAAAACCAGGGGTAAGGTTAAAAACGGAAATGGGCCTCTGGAGACTCGAAATATTCGAGTCTCTCTGCTATGGGTCGTTGATGACGATTGCCCCTGAGTCCTGCGAAGGGAGTAAATCCCTGACGCGGACTGAGAACGCCATTCTGCGAACTCCAACGACGACTTCAGAGCAGGATCTAGAGACTCGACCCGTTACACTTACTCCTAGAGAATGTTATGCCGAACGGAGCGTAGATGGTACATGTTATGCCAAACGGAGCATAGATGGTGAACACGTAAATCCTGACGAGACGTTGCACCCAGATTAGGCCAGGAACAGAGTCAAAGCTTTGTTGTACGGTTGCTGCTATGACGCTAGCACATACTACTACGCTACGTGTACTTTTGTATTTTCACAATACAATCTTATTCCGCACTTTGCTTTTAATAGCATGTACAGGTCTAGCTAAGCACGTTAGGGTATTTTCACGTCAGCAAAGCCTGCTCAGCCTTTGCTTTGGGCGTGAAGAAATCTAACATGGTATCAGAGCAATGATGTTTGGTCTTGGTCAACATGGTATCAGAGAATAGAGCTGAGCTATGATTTGCCTTTGTTCCCCTGTACCATACTTGTACTTGATAGTCACTTCAACTACAAGTTCAATCTCAGTCTCCCGCTTTCACACTTTGGAGTAGAAGGATATGTTGTTGGGCACACAGATCCTATGGAGCAACAAGGACCCTTTGCTGCATCAGAGTACATGGTGACTTTGTCACTGTAGGTTCCAAAAACCCAACATGGTATCAGAGCAAGGATGTCTCGGCATGCTCAACATAGATGTTTTGTGCAATCAATGCTGACATAAACCAATCTTACGTTGTAATCCACTTGTAGATTGTTCCCATAAAGGAAATCTCACCCACAGATGATTTTCAGGTCACTCAGTTGGCAAGTTCTCTGAACGGTTAAGTCATGCATATCTTTTAATCGTAATTGGAGAGATTCATGAATTCAACTAAATTGCAGTCGTCTGTCGTTGGTTTTCTTCCTGAAGTACCTTGGTTTGGTTTGAGATTCCATCCTTTGAACCATGTTATTGCTTACAAAAATGCAAGAAACTCTTCCATTCTGTCGATACTGTTTTCCGACTCTTACAACCCCTTAGTTACACTCGTCATAGTATTGCTTGTTGGTCATCCTAGTATCCCATGTCAATTTTTTGCAATCTCAAGAACCTTCATTCATAGGGATGTGAGCCTGTCAGATGGAAAATCAGTTGGTGTAATTTTTGTCAACCACACAGAAGCGCCACCGTTCTGTGCCATTTGCGGACTCCTCATTTTTCTATCGTGGCTTCCTCTCCTTTTTTGCTTGTTGCTTCCATTTTCAACAGTTGGGTGTGATGTGTCCTGGCTTTCTACAAGTCCAACAAAATCGTGAATTGTCCTGATTGATGACATAAATCTCCATTAGAGACAAGGTTTCTGCCGATTGTGGCTTCCCTCCACCGCGATAGGAATTGTGGCGTTGCGTTCTCTGGTCGTTTGATTCCTGCATTTGAGTATTGTAGTCAGCACTATCGATGCAATCCGCTGCTATGATAATTTTCAATAGGTCATCTTGTATGTTGAATACGGTGATAGCTCAAAGAATATCCCGCTTTAGGCCATTATTGTATTAGAAACAAATTTCATTGTGAGAGAGGTCGTTGTAGGTGATTGTTTTGTAAAAACGTCTCGTGTACTCCACCATGCTAGTATGTTGATGTAGGTGTGGAAGCCTGTACCATCCGTCTGACTTCTCATTCATTTTTCCAAAGCAGCCAAGAGTCATGTACAGGAAGTCATTCTGGCTCTCTACAGGCGTCGGGGAGTTGTGCCATGTCTGGTTGATGTTCTTGAGAGGTATAACGCATGTAGTTGACAATGTCAGAGCAGGAAAATGAACCATTGATCTAGCTCTGTCGGTATCCTGGTGTCGTTGGATGGTCTTTAGATCTTGCCGCCAACTGAAGGCGCTGCCATGAACAAGCGACGTCGCGAGGTCAATATTCTATTCGTTATTGTTCAAGCAAGAAGCGCTTAAGTTAATCTTTAAACTCATCAGCCACATCTTGACCTTCCCTCATTCAAGTTTTATAGGATCTAATGGCTCAAGGAGTGTAGGTCAAATGTTGGATTCACTCGAGAGTTGAATGTTTCTCTTGGTGAGAACTACTTTGTTCGCACAAGAGTTTTGAAGATCACCCATTACCGCATTGAGTTGTTGGAGCAGATGGATATTGAGGCTCTCCATTCCCGACAACTTGTGGTACGAACCTTCCTTCATGTGAGCTTGTCGACAAGTGCCTTCCACCACACTATGTTGCCTTAGTGAGAAACGGCAGGGATGAATGGTTTGCTCAGCCCGAGGGGTCCGTCACTCAGTTGGGCGTGGGGATCTTTGGTGCTTTGCCATTCACAACAAAAGCTGCTACTATTGTTTGATTTTTCTGAAGAGTATTGTTGTTCACATTCTGCCGATCCTCCATCACCGGATTCTTTGCCGATTACTCCTGATTGTACTCACATTTGTTGGCTCCATTCACTGTTTCTCTTGCGAATTCTACAAACTTATGAATGGTATACATGTGCTGAAGACTCATGCAAGGTTGTCACTTGGTAGTTAATACATAAGGCGCTCCTCCAGCACCACTCCACTCTTATATCAAGTTTTCTTCTCGAGGAGAATGTGGGTAGTTCACATGGATTAGGTGTGGTGGAATAGACAATTTGAGGGATTGAGAAAGTTTTATTGTTTTTTTTAAGGAGTGGGTGTACTTTGATGAGAAGTGTTGAACAAATCAAGCACATGTATAGAATGTCGAGAATCACAAAAAGGTATATGGCGGGTTTTTTGGTGCTTGGACGGAGCGACGCCTGCAAGATCACACCCTGAGAGGTCGCTTCAAGAAGCTCTGTGGAGAATTCGGGGGCCTTTGAGAATATCAAGGCATTGCTTAATAGAATTCGACCATTGTCGAGAAGTAAACTGGAGAGTATTGAAACATTGATATGGTCCCCGACACTTCTGACGACCATTTTGGATAGTGGTAAAAACTTTCAAAACTTTGGGGGGAAAACACCGGAGGTCGGGGCAGGTGGCCAAAATGCCCTCGGCCAGACGACGTGAAAGTCTTGAGGTCGATGCGTAGTGGGCCATGAACAGAAGGACAGAAATCTCCACAAGTGGACTTTAGGAATTCGTGTAATCTATGGACGTAACAACTGTTACGTCAAGCGGTAAATGGGAGGTTCAATGGGATGAGGTGTAAAGCAAGAAACGATTCAAGGAATCAGGAAAATTGGATCATCTATGATTAGCAACATATACACTTTTATGACAAGTGTCAAACATGTAGAACACAATAAGGCATATCTTTTGTCCATGGCACTCGAGTCGAGCGACACATCTGATGCCACATCGTCAGTGGCCGCCTTGAGAAACTCCACCAAGTTTCCCGTGGAGTTCCAGATCATCGAGGTGCGGTTCTATCAAATCAACCACTCAACATCAAAACATCCATACGGTTCTTGACACTTGTGTCGATCATTCTAGAAAGTGGTCTAAGGTGTGAAAACCTTCACGAACAGAGCATTGAAGGTTGCAGTTGGTGGCAGAAATGCCCTTGGCTAGAACGTGTGTTTTTCCTTAGTTTGGCGTCTTTTGGGTCATAAATGTAATGACAGAGATGCTGGCAATGGAGCCATCCAGCTTTGTCTCTCTCTTGTCCACAAGAACAAGTTCCAGGAAAATACCAGGTGCCTGCTCCGATCGTCAATCAAACATCACCATTGGAAATATCAGGCAGAAAATTGTCTACGGTCCAAGTTTCAGGCCGATCCAACGGTCGGATTGAGAGATATGAATTTTGGAAGTTTCCAGGGTCATGGACCGCCAATGTCCGGGTGATCATGGGTGATGGCTCCATGCCTGAGCCCGAGAAAAGAAATAGGAAAGAGGTCCAGGGTCAAGACCTAATGGGAGAATTATCCGAAAAGGTCCTAGATTCTTGGGTTGCCTTGTCAGAGTGTGCTGACTAGGAAAAAGGCACCTCTCCTTACCTTTTAGGTGAGGTGAGATCCTTGTGTGCTAGCCATGGACACATGGCAATTCTCCATGGGATTATGGGTTATGTGACCACTAGGAGTGTGCCATGAGAGTGTTTTCTACCTCTCTAGGTCGTTTGTGAGTGGTCAGCCTGATTGCTAGGCTGATTTCCTCTCTTGTGTAAGATTATGGACTCTAGTGTGTGAGCCTTAACCTCCATCGCTAAGTGGTGCGGCTTGTGGGAGGGCTGACTTGCCCAAGCTCTAACTCTATATGTATTCCATCATTTTGAGTGATTCAATAACGATTCTTCAGCACAATTGATGCCCTTTCAGTCCCACATGTTTGCTGCTCCAAGGCTCCCTCTCTCCTCCAGTTCCAACAGTTCGTATCAGAGCCAAGTTCTGCCACTTTCAGCCAGCAGAGGCCGTCACTTTGAGAGTGATAGGTTAGGGTAAAACCTCCACCAAATTTGAGGATTAACCACTGGATCTTCACTCTCAAGAGACAAGCCTTCCAACGAGCCTAAGATCACAAAGTTCGGACGGTCGGATTGAGAGTTATGCACAAAACAAGGTCGGCCAGAGCTACACTCTTCTCTCTGAGCAAGACTGCCGCCTTGTGATGACCATACCTCTCTCATTTCTTTTTCAAATTCAAAAATTAGCACATGTGAATTGAATTATTTTTCCTAAGCTTTCCATTCTTGCAAAAATGTTTGTAGTCCATTGTTACGTTTGGGAGAAACGCCATTTACAAGCTGGCTGATATGAGCTGGAGTAGGAGCAGCAGCATACCCTGTTTACGAAAGGGCATATCTATGAAAATCCCCAGTTGATGAGCCTGCTTTATGGGTCGATCTGAAAGGTTTTGAGCTGAATCTTCCAGTGGTGGGCTCATTTGTCCCAAATTTGCAGTCTTCTGGCCTCTACAGTCCATTTTCTGTCAAGAAGATTTCTGGCAGAAGCAGCAGCAGAAGCAAGGGTAGCGCAGCCACTCAAGTGCAGCGTTGAGCATTACCAAAGATCAAAATGGCAGCAGCAGGCGTGGTCAAAGCAGCCCAGCCCTTGGAGAGGTTGGAAGGATGTGCCAACTTCACGTTTTGGAAGATCCGTACCCGCCTCCTTTTGGAGGAGAGGGGCTTGTGGGAGGTGGTGAGTGGCAACGAGCGCGCTCCGCCTCCACAGGCAAAAGGCACCACCATGGCGCAGGTGATGGCGGGGAAGACACCGCAGAAAGGTGCAGCAGATGCAAGTTCATCTACAACTACAGCAGCGGCAAATGAGGAGTGGAAGAAGAAGGACAGGAAGGCATATAGGGTGCTTGTCAACACCATCTCCAACCCGCATCTTCATTACGTGAGTGACAAGGCTACTGCAAAAGAGGGGTGGGACACGTTGTGTAAGAAGTATGAGAGCAAGGATCCTGCATTCCTTGTGCTTTTGGAGGAGAAGATGATGGTGTTGAAAATGCAGTGTGGCTAAGGGATGGAGGCGTACTTGGACAGGATAAAGGAGTTGGCAGAGCAGCTGAAAGCGGCCGGCAATCCTGTGGAAGAGACGCGCTTCATCCTCCTCTTGGTTAGGGGACTCCCAACGAGCTATGACACGGTACGAGAGACGCTGGAGTGTCAACCGACTCTCACCTTGGACTTCATCTGCACGCACCTGGTGCAGGTGGAACTGCGTTGCAATGTAGCAAAGCGCAATGGCGGCAACAGCAGTGAAGTAGCTTTTATGGCCATGGGCTCACGCAACCAGCAGCAGCAACAGTCTGGGCAGCAGAGAGACAAGAAGAAAGGCAAGTGCCACTATTGCCAGAAAGAGGGGCACTACGTGAAAGAGTGCTTCAAGTTCAAGAGGGACCAGAAGGAGCAGTAGCAGCAGCAAAAGCAGCAATCTCCACAGCAGCAGCAGCAATCACAGCAACGTCAGTAGCAACAACAGCATCAATAGTAGAACCAGACCGGCATGCGTCATTCTGGCAACATGAACGTGGCCAAGGAGGTGCGCAACCGCCTCTTCATGGCAAAGTCTGACATGTCGCAGAAAGAGAAGGCGGATGTGGCGTGGTATTAGGGCTCAGGGTGTACCAAGAGTTTGACGCGCCACAAGGAGTGGTTTACACAGCTGTTCTCCTTCCCCTCCCTCCGACCTATTGCTTTGGGTGATGATCGGGTGGTCCATGGTGAGGGGATTAGGATTGTGGAGATGTGGTTGGAGACCCCAAGTGGCATTGAAGTGGGAGTGTTCCATGGCGTGCTGTATGTACCTGATGTTGCGTTCAACCTTCTCTCAGTGTCCTCTCTCACTAACACAAGACTACGAGTCGTCTTTGACGACGACTATGGCTACATCCTCGACAAGGAAACGGAAGAGGAATTGGCCAGGTCGGTGAAGGAAGGTGACATGTACCGCTTGTTGGGGGCGACCAAGATCCCGCATGAGCAGAGTCGTGCAGTAGTGGTGCAGGCGACAGATGGCAAAATATGGCATGCGCGCTACGGCCACATCGGCATGCGTGCCTTGCAGCAACTTCAAACAAAGCACATAGTGCGTGACTTGTCCACCATCTCTAACTTTGAGCAGCAGTTGTCTCACGGGTTTGGAGGGGAAGGAGCATCGCGAGGCGTTATCTGGAGTAGGGGAGCGTGCGAAGGAGGTGCTAAAGCTGGTCCACACAGACTTGTGTGGCCCAATGCAGACCCAGAGCTTTGGAGGCTCTAGGTATTTCCTCACCTTCATTGATGATTTCAGCCGTTACACTGCTGTGTACTTCCTTTTCTCCAAGGACCAGTGCTTTGACAGGTTCAAGGAGTTCAAGCCAATGGTGGAGAACTAGACTGGCAAGAAGATCAAGGCGTTGCGCAGCGACCGTGGCGGAGAGTACCTGAGCAAGGAGTTCCAGGACTACCTCGTAGTAACAGGCATGAAGGCGCAACGCACCACGCCATACACGCCGCAGCAGAACGGCGTAGCAAAACGTGCCAACCGCACCATCGTTGAGTTGGCGCGCTCCATGCTGCATGCGACTCGGCTCACCTATGACTTGTGGGCCAAAGCAGTGAGCACTGCGGTGTACATCAAGAACCGCAGTCCAACCAAGGCCCTAGAGCAGATGACGCCGTACGAGGCATGGTTCGGAAAGAAGCCGAGCATGTGTCATCTTCGCGTATTTGGCAGCTTGGCGCACATGCACGTGCCCAAGGAGAAGCGGCAGAAATGGGACGCGAAGAGCGCACAGATACTGATGATCGGCTATGACGAGGCAAGCAAGGCGTATTGCCTCTACGAGAGGGATACTGGCCACATCATCATCTCGAGGGATGTCGTCTTCAACGAGAGCAATGTCATCTGCACCAACATTATTTGTGATGAGGTAGCAGTACCAGCATCTGACGCGGCAGTGGGGGCAGATATCCTCCCTGACCCAGTCTCTCCTGACCCTTCCTCCACTGTGACAATAGGAGAACCACTCCACTCTCTCATGTCTGATACAGCAGATACAGCGGCCTCATCAGCAGAAGCACAGGAAGAAGATGCACCACCATCAGAAGGAGCACTTGTGCCAGCAGCACCGTGACAGCCGCCTGCTAATGCTCCTGCACCAGGTCGTAGGTACCCTCTTAGGGTGCGCTACAAGCCTAGTGAGCGCGGGCATTTCTAGATGCTACAAAAACCAGACCAGATGAACGTTGCAGTTGTAATAGACTCTGATAAGCCGACGTCGTACAAGGAGGCCATGGCTGCACCAGATGCAGCAGATTGGGCACAAGCTGTGCAACAGGAGATACAGTCGTAGCTCGATAACGGTACGTGGGAGATGACTGAGCATCCACCTGGACGCAAGGTGATAAAGTGTAAGTGGGTGTTCAAGAAGAAGCGTGGAGTAGATGGAAATCTGGAAAATTACAACGGGAGGCTGGTCGCCAAGGGCTTCTCGCAGCAGGAACGCATTAACTACGCTGAAACCTTTGCTCTTGTTGCAAATTTTGACTCTATGCGCACGCTCCTCTCTTATGCAGCAGCTGAGGACTTCGAGATTCACCACATGCATGTCAAGACGATATTCTTGAATAGTGACTTGGAGGAGGAAATCTACATGGAGCAGTTAGAGGGGTTCGTCATGGATGGCCGGGAGCACCTGGTTTGTAAGCTGTAGAAGTCGTTGTACGGCCTCAAGCAAGCGTCGCGTGCTTGGAACCTGAAGTTGGATGCGGCGTTGCAGTGCATGGGGCTCGAACGCAGCGAGTGTGACTACAACGTCTATTGCTGGCAACATGGGCATGAGATCCTCATGATCATTGTCTATGTGGGTGACATGCTCCTCCTTTCCATCAACATGTCTGCACTACATGAGTTCAAGGATGCCATGCAAGAGCGCTTCAAGATGGCCGATTTTGGAGAGACGTCATACTTCCTCGGCATCCAGATCACGCGTGACCACAAATCACGCTCTCTCTCACTCCAACAGAGTCGTTATGTCAAGGATGTCTTGCAGCGGTTCGGCATGGCAGAGGCCAAACACATTGGCACGCCACTGGAGACGCGGCAGTACCTCGTGAGCTTCAATGGAGAAGCAGATGCAGGTGAGCGGCAGAAGTACCAAAGCGCCGTCGGCAGTCTCATGTACCTGATGGTGGCAACCAGGCCGGACCTTGCACAGGCTGTGAGCGCTGTGAGCCAGCACATGGCAAACCCCGGACCTGAGCACCACAAGGTAGTGAAGCGAATCTTCCGCTACCTTGCTGGAACTATCAACATCGGCATCACCTACAACGGCAACGACAACAACATCATCGACTATACATACGCAGATTGGGCTTCAAATTCTGAGGACCGCAATTCCATCTCTGGACATGTGTTACTCATGAATGGTGGGGCCATCAATTGGTGCAGCAAGAGGCAAGTGGTTGTGGCCACCTTAAGCACAGAAGCTGAGTATGTCTCTCTCTGCTTTGGAGCCAAGGTACCAGTTTGGCTTCAGCGTCTCATGGCGGAGATGAGTGGGAGTGCAGCAATTCCATTTCCTATGCACATCGACAACCAGAGCGCAATCACACTCGCCAAGAATCCTGAGCACCATGCACGCACCAAGCACATTGACATTGCATATCATTTCATCAGGCACATGGTGCAGGAGGGTGCTATCAAGCTAGAATTTACTCCAACCAGCAAGCAGGTCGCTGATTTCTATACCAAGCCAGTGACCCGTGAGAAGCAGCAATTCTGCATGAAGGCATGTGGACTCAGCCCACTCTGACTGAGACAACGTGGGAGATTGTTGGCAAAAGAGCCATCCGGCTCAGTTTTAAGACCACAGGAGCAAGTTCCAGGTAACTACCAGATGCCTGCTCCTATCTTTGATCCAACTTCAGCATTGGAAAGATGAGATGGCAAGTTGTCTAAGATCCAAGTTTCAGGCCAATCCAACAACGATTGAGAGATATGAATTTTCAAAGTTTCCGGGGTCATGGACCGCCGATGTCTGGGTGACCATGGGCGATGGCTCCATGCCTTAGCCTGAGAAAATAAATAGGCAAGAGGTCCAGGGTCAATACCTGATGGGAGAATTATCCAAAAAGGTCCTAGATTCTTGGGTTGCCTTGTCAGAGTGCACTGACTAGGAAAAAGGTACCTCTCCTTACTTTTTAGGTGAGGTGAGATCCTTGTGTGCTAGCCATGGACACATGGCAATTCTCCATAGGATTATGGGTTATGTGACCACTACGAGTGTGCCATGAGAGAATTTTCTACCTCTCTAGGTCGTGTGTGAGTGGTCAGCCTGATTGATATGCTGATTTCCTCTCTTGTGTAAGATTATGGACTCTAGTGTGTGAGCCTTAGCCTCCATTGCTAAGTGGTGTGGCTTGCGAGAGGGCTGACTTGCCCAAGCTCTAACTCTATATGTAGTCCATCATTTTGAGTGATTCAACAACCATTCTTTAGCACAAGTGATGCCATTTCAGTCCCACATGTTTTCTGCTCCAAGGCTCCCTCTCTCCTCCAGTTCCAACAAGAGACACCCATCCACAATGTGTAGGCACTTGAGTACGTGTGGGACGTAACACTTTTTCTCCTTTTTGCCGTGACGTCCTGGTACGTTGTAGACGTTGGTCGGTGATGGCTATACTTGCCGATGATCAGATGATCGAGGTATTGGAGGTTGTCGTAGGGCTCCCAATTGTTATGCATGGCATTGTAGCTATGCCACTTCACCCGATACTTGATTTCTTTCCACGGTGTTGATGTTGGAGGATTTCCTACATCACGTTCTGTGTATCTTTGTTCACTTGGATAGGAGAAATTGGAGCAATGTCTTGGCCAGAGATTCTCTCACTTTGGTCTCTCCAGTACTTGAGGTTGGCAATGTGGTAGGTAGGATGTATTACTCTGCCGTCTTGTAGGCAACGTTGAGCGACAATAGGATCTGGTAACTGCTTGATTGTAAACATTCCGAACCAGCGGGGTTTGGAGTTTGCGAAGTCTTTTCCACATAGCTTGATGTTTTTTTCAAGTTGAATAAGACACAATCATCACGGTTGAAGACATCATCACTGTGAAGTTGGTCTACTGCTTACTTTATGGCTGCGTACGTCTTCGCGAGGATCTGGCATGTTTCCTCATAGACACAAGAGAAGTCACGTTGGTGGATGTCTATCGTGGGAATAATAACTTGGCTTTGCAGTCCGGCCGGTGTGGTTGGAAGCTTGTTGAAAACCACTTCAAATTGAACTTTTTTTTTGTTACAGCACAAGTTGTTGAGTTGTATGTGAGTCCGGCAGTTGGTTGTTTTGTTCCCCAACTCATTTATGGTTGATCATCCCTAAAACATACACTCTTCATGTAGTTGATGTGTTAAACGCAGGCCCTTGGAAGTTTCACATCACCTTCTTGGAAGTTATGCTTCCAGTTTTTTTCAAAGTCTGCTCATACGTATAAGAACGTATTTGTATGATTAAATACACGAAACTTCCTAGAAGGGCTTTAGAAAAATTCAACACTAGTTAAAAACCATGGTTTCATCTTTCTCAACACCATTTTGCAGTTTCTTGAAAACGACATACATTTGGATAGAAACGTTCTAGGTGCTACTTCTGTCAGAAACGTCCCGGCATATTTCAGGACACGAAACTCGTTGGAACAAAGTCTGACATGAAGTTACAACCATCATCTTTACTGTTTTCATTGCTCGGGCACCTGCTAAGCCCCGCGGTAGCTGGGCCCAGGAGGTTTTGATCTATCGTGTGGAGGGATTCTCGTATCCACCTACTCACACAACATGCAACCCTAAACGTTTCAATCGAACGCATACCCAAATCACACCCTGAGCTAGAAGGATTTGATTTTCTTGCCCGCGCTCCTGCTTGGCACCGCGGTAGCGGGAACCAGCAGGTTTCCTTCCATCGTTAGGGGGAATCTCGATCTCCCACACTCAGATGAATTGCACATCCTTAGCTTGCTTCGTCAATCGTCAATACCTTGACATCTGCGGTTGACGTGTTGAGATGCATTAGTGAATATTTTTTTTTTCTTCACTAAAACTAGGTACAGTGACCAGCTACAAGAGGCAAATACAATCGAGTATTTGGGGGGGGGGGGTCCGAATCTAATGTCCTTGACCCCCCCCCTAGAAGTAGAAGTGTATTGGGACAGTGTCTATGGTCCGTGTATTGCGAAGACATGTAAACAACACTCTATTGTATATGAGACACTACTGTACAAATGTCGATGCAGCCCGATACACGCCCCAGTTGCACTGGCCCAATACACGGGTTTGGTGGGGGGTGGGGGGGGGGGATATCCCGACAACGTGGTGATTGTTCCGCAGAATGCAATACCAACATGTTGACATCGTCTGATTCTCAACAAACGCGATTGTCGATCGTCGAGCGCACACCGATAGTCGATCTTTGATCGTCGATAATCGTACATCGGTGGTCAACGTGTCGAAATGCATTAGTGAATTGCTTTGTTTTTCTCCACTGAACCTGGATACACTGACAAACTACAATGAGCTAATACAATTGAGCATTTGGGGAGGGGGCATCTGAATCTGATGTCCTCGACCCCTCCCTCCCAAAGATGTAGAAGTGTATTGGTACAGTGTCTACGGTGCGTGTATCGCATGGATAAGTAAAAAATACTCTAGTGTACATGAGACACTAGTGTACAAATGTCGATGCAGCCCTATACACACCCCAGCTTCACTTGCCCAATAGAGAAAGGGTTTGGGTGGGGTGGTGGATGGGGAGATCTCCACAACGTGGTGACTGTTCCGCAGACAGCAACCCCCACACTTTGACATCGTCCGAAAGTCGACAAACGAGATTATCGGTCAAAAATCATACTCCGGTTGTCAATCTTCAATCGTTGGTCTTCGATTGCATGTCGATAATACGATCGTCGATCGTGGATAGTCGATCTCTATACATCGGCGGTGTGAGACCGAATACATTTGTGTATGGTCTTTCCGCTATTCTAAAGAAATAGAAGACACCACCCGGATACAATCTGCCAATACAATATACCGTTTAGGGGGGGGGGGCATCCGGATCTTATACGCACCCACCTCCCCAAACCTGACGTGTATTGAGATAGGGTCGACAATTCGTGTATCTAAATGGACAAAGAAAAAATGCACTAGTGAACATGCTACACTAGTGTACAAAACAGGATACTGTACAATACACGCACCAGCTAAAC
>SZWC01012650.1:12245-27199 GCA_023375785.1 Penium margaritaceum | reverse complement strand
CCCCCCCCCTCCCCCGCCCTCCAAGGCCTCTTCTAGCCAATGGCCAGGGCCCAGGGGATTGGAATTGAACGCACACCCTCAGGTTTTTGTTTTAGGTTCTTCCTTTCACTGTTAACAATGATAGAAGGGTGTGTGCCGTTGAAGAAAATGCCATTAGAGCTTATGTCACTATGAACAACATCAACATAGTGTGCATTGCTAAAAGAAGTGTCATAAAAACATATGTCATTGCTTTTCAAAACTTTCAGATAATTATTTGTTGCTGATGATGCGAGAGTACCTCCTACCGTTGCTGGTTACATCTGCAAGTTTGATCAATGTTGTCACTTGCAGTGTAAGCATGGCTAAAATTGTTACTAGGTGTAACAACGAGGCATTGTAGCTCTTTTAGCAACACCAACCTTGGTTTGTGCCAATGGTGACCATGCTAGAATGGTTTGCGTCGCTGTTGGTGGAGTGGGAACAACATTTGTTGTTGTTGGAAATGTCAACAAGGCAAGTGGTCCTCGTGGCAATGCAAGGAAGATGCGTGTTGTTTCTGACAAGGCCAACACAACCTTAGCGTCATTCGAAAGTACTACTATCGGCAAAGCAAGAGGAGTGTCTATTATAGTTGTTAACAAAAAGCGGATGCATACCATTACCAACAAGGCCAACAAGATATGTGCCATTGCTGGCAAGGCGAATGGGGACTCTATTGGTTCAAGCAATGATAGAATACACTCTCATGTTGTTGGCAACACAAGCAAGGTGTTTACAACTACTGTTGATTCAAGGGAAACAATCACAATTATTCGCAACTCCAGTAGAGTGGCTCCTACTGTTTGAGTAGGCTCCAGTCAGTGCAACCCTCGCCGCTGTTGGAAACACTAGCAAGACAGATGTTGCTCCTTGCATGGTCAGGATAACCCTTGCCTCTGCTGGCTACACCAGCAAGGCGGCTACTACTTTTAGTGGAGACATTTTAGGCTTCATTGCTTGGCGATGTCTACAAATTGGACAGTAATGATGGTGTGGCCAAGGGAGCTCTTGTTGTTGCTTGCAATGCCAACAAAACAAGAATCATTGTTGCATAGCCGAGGCAGCCTTCGCTGAAGGTGAAAACTCCAAGAGTACAACTACGTTACCGCACCTGCTGGTCAGGCCAGCAGGCTGTTGCTTGCTAGGCAAACTGGTAGGCCATCGCCTACAAGAAAAACCAGTATGCATTCTATTGTGAAGCTATCTTTCAGGCCATTAGGTTGCTAGTGCTACCAATGGCGCCTTTGGCTTGGGTTGCAATACAAGCACGTTACTTGCTGCTGTTGGCAATGCAAGAGAAAATCCTGCCATTGCTTCTATGTAAGCAGAGCGTTGGGCACTACTGGCAGCGGTGGCATTTTTTTCTATTCTTTTGTGGCCCGTAGCCACTAGAACTCCATCTACAGGTAGGTCATGCCGACCATGTCATCACGACTTGCTACCGTGTGGGGGAAATCCTTAGCTAGGGGTGCAAGTGACACGCTCGAAATGTAGAAACATGGCACGACCCAGGAGAAACCAAGAACTCAAAATCTTGTTTTGCAACATTGCAATGTCGTGTGAGGACAAGAGAGCAGGAGTCATGTGGCCACTCAATCGCTTGGGATTTCTGCATGTATGAATCACCATCAAGGCGTACCATGGAGCTATCACACCATGGCCTAGTTTACACTCAACCTCTTGTTCACTGTTCCACAACTACATTGACTGGCTCGGCCGGCCAGGTTGAGTCAACCCACTTCATACATCCAGATGCATACAAGTACAAGTGTACAGGAGGAAATTCAGATGGTAGAAGCACTATTGTTGGGGGAGTGTGGACTTTGTTCGTCCTCGCGTTGTCTCCGGGTGCAAGATGGAAAGAAGAAGCACTTTTGCAAAAGGAGCAGTGCTCAGTCGAATGCCAATGTAGCAAACGAATATCAAATAGTGGGTGGCTCAATCAGCAGGTAAGAACCCACGCGGTGTGCACCGGAACAACCCCCACTGACCAACATATATTCATACTACAGGATAGTTCATGGTGTTTCCTGCCATACTGATGTCATTAGATAGTACTGGATGATCGATCATTTTTCCCACTAGTATGATCTACAATTCAAAGAATGGAAGGGGAAATCCTGACAGAGCAAATGGTTGTACTTGGGAGAGTATCCCACTTACCCAAGACTACCTGTTCGGTGGCATGATTACCCAGATGGTATTCAATTGTTGGATTTACCTAAAGGGTAGTTATTCAAATTCTACCACGACAATGTTGACGTGTTACAACACATTATCCCTCAAAAGGCCTGACTTTCAGAGTCCATTGGCCCGTATCAATGCATTTGGTTTCCATGAGTCCCAGTTCCAGAAATGGAAAACCACAAGCCCAGTGCTTGACATTACAATTACAAGATTCCCCTCTTGATATGACCTCGTGTATTGGTGTTCTAGACTCCACAATTCTGCATCACAAAAAATGCACTTTGATAACTTCTTCAAGCATCTTGAGTGCTTGTTTCAAAGATTATTACTGGAAAGCGCATATCCCTGTCTGATCGATGTTTTAAGTCTTATGTCCCTCAAGCACACGAGTCCTTCAACTCCCCGAGTGGGAATTTGTGTCCTTACATCTATGGCCCATTATGCGGCGACCTCAAGGATTTTCTGCCAGTCAACCGAGGGCATTTTGGCCACCTGCCCCAACTTCCGGTGTTCAGTTCCAAGGTTCTGAAAACTTTGACCACTTTCCATAATGATAAAGAGATGTGTCGTAAACTATTTCAATACTATTTGGTCGACTTCTCAAAGCGACCACTCACAATGCGAACTTTTACGTATTACTCGGCTCGAGTGTGAAAGATCCAACATATACCTCATTGTGTTGTCGTCCTTGTATTAATGTGCTTGAATTGATTAACACCTGTCATCAAAGTATACACCCTGCTTGATACAAATTATCTACGAGTTCAAGTCACGTGTTCGGAACTATAAAGCTGATCTACATAGTCATTTCAGAACTATATAGCTGATATACCAATGTCGCGCATGAAACAAAACATATGACACTGCCGCACAGAAACAACGCATATGACAACGTCGCACGAAAAATAACGCATATGACAACACCATACATAAAATAACGCATATACCAATGTTACACAACAAAACACATTAGGAACCCAGAAACAGTAAACAAATGTCATGTTCCCTCCACATACCATGTAGCATTGATGCATGACATGATCCTTGTCATTCTTTATGTCTCAAACTGATGCACCATTCCATTTTTTTTCCATGACAGGTCCAAAAACACATGCTATGATCCAGCATGAAGAGAGGGGTGAGCTGTTACTTTGTTTTGTTGCAGAGGCTGGGCGGATGGTTGCTTTTGTAACGCATGATGGGTGGATAGTTGCTTTTCTTTCGAACCACGGGCGGGTCGTTGCTTTTCTTCCGAACGACGAGCGGATGAGAGTCACACTTTGCATTTTACGGGTATCTAAGCTATTTCACCCATTATCTATTCACCCCAGTTCCTCAAATCATCTATCACTCTGCACCTCATTCCTGTGAACCACCTACATTCCACGTTGTGCAACACATGGTATAAGAGCACATTGACACGAGAAGAGAGACCAACACAATAACCACCCAGTGACAACCTCAGAAAATTCCTTGATGCATCTCCATTGTTCAGGAGTTTGCAAACTTAGTGACAACAACGGTGAATAGAATGAGGGCGCCCGACTACGAGTAAAATCAACCAGCGATGACTCCGGCAATGGAGGTCTAGCAGCACGTGAACACCGTCGTTGTTCAGACAAACCAGGCACTAACGACAACTGCGGTAGTAAATGGCACATCACTTACAAACACGACGACCAACCCATTTTCAGACACCTTTGGCACGATGAACCATCCACCCCCGTTGTTTCCTGCTGGGAAGACACCTTGCACAGTTGGAGGCACCGGTCGACAAGCTTGCATCAACAAAGATTTGTACCAAAATTTATCAGGTTTTGATATTTTCAACATTCATCTGCTCCTACAATTGAATGCAGTGATGGAGCAGCCTCGGAATTCCCATGTAGGAGAAGTAGTGCTCACCAAGGGCAATGTTAGAATCTAGATTGAACCCCATATCGGACCGGCACTCTTTGAGTCGTTCGATCCTACCAACTCAAAAGGATCAACGGTCTTGAAATGGTTTTGAAGGTGTATTTTACTCTTACACGGGTCAGGGATGAAAAGAAGAAGATTCACTTTGCGGCCTCACTTTTGCATGTTATGACTTTAAGTTTGTATCCCGATTTAAAGACCATCCAATAGAAATAGGAGACTAGTGGAGCTCGATAGACAAATTGAGCAAACGCTCTCGCGCCATCAACCACATCTGTTCAACCTCTCGAGTAAATGAGTCCAATGTGGCACAAGTATCTCGTGCTATCTAAGAATTTGAATGAATTTCCATACCCTACACTTGCCCGCTTTGGAAAAATGAGTGAGAATTCAAATGCACGGAATACGCATAGAAGTGAGTTGCACTGACTTCGCAAACTACAATGCTCGGATATAAGAATCCGATGGTTGGTGATCCCAACGCCAAAATCATTGTCGTGGCAGAGTGAAGTTGCGTTCAATGGAAGCCTCATCTCCCATGGAGATTGACGTGTCAATCAATGCCATCCACATATGTGCTAGACTTGTAGATAGCCGAGTTGTATCTCATGCGACTGTCAGAGACGACATGAACAAACCAACGACGGGAGGGGAAGTGGTAGAGAAAACATGAAGCATCAGAAAATGACAGAGGGCAGGAGTATTCAACAATGTTCTTTTCCGGTGCAGAAAGTTTGTGCTCACCAATCGCCCATCTGAGCAGGTCTACATTGGTGCTTACAACACAAGACAACACCTAACTCTGATTGAGCGACCCACGATGTAGTGGCCGTTCTGGGAATCACTAGAGGTGAAAGTAACAAAGGAGATTGCAAAAGTCAGAAGATACTAACCAATCTCTTTGAACATGGCCAAGAGAAATGCATGAAGTGGAGCTCAAGTGGGGCTAGTCCACGAGAAGACATGGGAAGCAGGAGAAATTGCAAGGGCAGAGACGGCCACATCATCCTCGACACTCGACAAGGAGGAAGAGTTATCGTCACTCTTTAAGAAGTTCAAGGGAGTATTTCCTGTCAAACTGCCTCAATAGTTAACTCCATATCGAAACATCAACCACTAGATAGACTTGAAAGCAGGCAGCAGAAAAATAGTGAAAGAAATCTATCAGATGAGGGACCACGAGATGACAAAAATCAAGAAGCAATTAGATGAGATACTCAATCAGGGTTTCATCAAACCCTCTATGTCACCCTCTTCCGATCCTGTGGGCTTATAAAAAATGAAACTAGGGAGATACGGGTGTTCAACGTTTGGCCAATACCAAGCGTTGAACAACATCACCATCAAGAACCGATACCATCTTCCACGAGCAAACAAGCTTTTTAACCATCTCTGTGGGGCTCGAATTTTGACCAACATCCACCTATGCAATAATTGTCATGAGATCTGCACATACGATAAGGACGTCAAGAAGACATCATTTCACACGAGACGTGTGTACTTATAGTTCATAGTTAGGTTTTTTGGACTCACAAATTTCCTTGCAATATTCATGACCTTGATGAACAACATTTCTTGCCCGTACGTGGATGGCTTTGTCATTGTCTATCTCAATGGCATCCATGTGTACATTCGCATCAGGGATGAGCACTATGGACATCTCTAAAATGTTATCGATACTTTAGAAAGGGAAATTCTAAAAGAAAACTCCCAAATATGATTTTCTTCCACCTTCTATCGAGTTTCTGGACCACAACATTGGTAACAGATGAATCAACGTGAACCCCAAAAAAGGGTGTGCAATCACTAATTTCCCGACATTGACCGGCATTTAGGACGCCCCAGTATTTCAAGACTTTTGTAACAACTTCCTTTGATCCGTAAACGACTACGCTCCGGTGTCTCTCTCTGGTCTCATGCGTAAAACCACTAAATGGAGGAGGAGGGCTAGCGAACAACAAGCGTTCAATGTTTTGACAAAAGCTCTGAACTCGGTGCCAACCTTAAACTGGCTCATTCGACAATGGACTACATCATGGCCACCGATGCGTCCGATTGAGCAATCAGCGTAGTTCTCCTCCGAGGAAATGGCAGCGGTGAAAAATCAAGCAAGTAAATGTCATGGAACCTTTGCGGGCTAGAACTAAACTACATGGTGCGTGAGAAGGGAATGCTCGCATTCGTGCATGTGTTTAAACACGATGGTTCTATTTGGAATTTTTTCATCCTCATCGACCATCACATATTGAACTGTCGAAGATTAAGCTAAATCTAAGTTGTCCGCAAACTTTGTGGATGCAATTCCTCGAACTTTGACGACGACATCGAGTATTAACCTGGAAAGACAAATATGCCCTAGTGATTCTTAAATTCGTAGTTCTGAAAATGATGAATTATGTGTTCCTGAAATTTGAACACATTTCTGAATTTTGAGTTATTTATGTGTTCCTAGTTGTACAAATTCGGGTGTTCCCTGTTCCTTAAGTTTGAGGAATTGCCCTCCCAATTGTTTTTGTGCTCCATTATTTTGAAGACCTGCCTCTCGAATTCTGTTGCACGGATGGCGACTTCCTCGTTGACACCGTCACATCGCTACCATTCTTCGATTCAAAGATTCAAATTGCGGGAGGAGAAGTCACTCGCACAGAAGAACACGCAACCACGCAGACATGAAGGAAGGGAAAAATGAATTCACAGCAAGTTCACTAGGATGGGATTCTTGAACCTGGGTCAAAATTTGGGAAATATCTACACTCGTACCTTCAAACAAGTTTCAGTGTAATGATTTAAGTGTTCCTCTAATTTTTTTTAACGAAAAGAGGGTAAAATTTCAACCATGAAAAGAAACATTAAATTCGAATTTAAAGACCACCGGGGGAACGGAGGCTTTGAAACGCCGACCACATCTGATGGCCACAGTTTATATGCTTCTCGCTAAACGAGACCCGTACCTCATGAGACTGTACCGGAAGAGTTGCAAAGAGTTTGACAGATATAGCAAAAACCAAGTTGTGCTTCAACCACCCCTATTGGTGACGCAGATTCACCCGCCAAGTCTTCGTGCTACTAAAGAGAGAACTTTGGCGGATTTTATCGGAAGCATGCCACGGCACTGGTCTATGTGGAAACTCTGGCAAGGACATGAAACTTGGGGAAATGGTGAAGTACCATCAGTGGGATGATGTATAGACCAACGTGGTAGCCTTCTACAAACCGTGTGACATCTGCCAACGGTATAAGTCTCGTCGCACAAGACTACTATGACTACTCAAACCCCTCCGAGTTCTAGCGTAGCCGTGGGTCAACGTCAACATAGACTTCTGACACGATTTCCCACCTCTCTTAAGGGCTTCAGCGCCATCTTCGTGGTGGTGGACAACTTTCAACAAATGTCGCACTTCATTCTGACAATGACTATTGTCACATTCGAGTGAACAAAATGATTGTTCCAAAACCATGGTGTGCGGATACATGGTGTGCCACGTACAATCATGGACAATCAAAACGACCATTTACTAGCCATTTTTAGAGCAAATTGATAACACGTTACAACAATTGGATCCAGCAATCAACACCGTCTCATCCTTTAACGGACTTGCAGACCGTAAGCATGAATCAGAAGCACAAATTGCTTCTCCACACTTTATGCGAATCGCATGGCATCGATTGGGCAACCAAACCGCTGACCGTTGAACTCGCATAGAACTTCGCCACTTCCATCGCAACTTGTCACATTCGTTTTTAGGGTCTCCAGGCAAAATTCTTGCCATATCAGCAAGACTGCAAATCGAGAGAAACATTCATGTGGTTAATGTCAACTGATAGGATTTCCCAACGTCTCGGAGGAAACACAACAAACCCTTGCGAAGACATAAAGCAACGATGAAGGGAGTGGCCGACGGGCATTGCAGCAATGACGTGTCGAGCTTTGGCGATCCCATCCTCCTTCGCTTAGCGAATATAAAATTAGGAAAAATTGGCTAGATAGTCATGTTTTGAGCTCTGTCCTCATGTCATTTGATAGGAGGAAAAAAGGTCACACAATTTCAAGCCTATGTGCTTCCTAACCCAGGGGAAGACTTTGACCATAAAGCTTCAGTTTGATTCCATGTTTTCTAACTTTCTCAACTATTTGTTGATGGCTTATCGACGGAGCTCGTGCGAAGACTTTGACCATGAAGCTTCGGATTCATTCGAAATTTTGTATGGTCTTCTGCCAGGTTTCACATGCTTTGAATGTAACGCACCATTCTTTGGTTGCAGGGAAACACCTCCCCTCGAAGTCTTGCTGTTTGGGTGGCCTACAAGGTGAGACTTTTATGTCATGTCGGAGCTTGGCGCCGACGAGATGTTTTCCAGCAGATCGATCATATGGTAATTGCAGAGCGTCACATTTCAAAGAGGTAGGTTTTCAGAATAGGCACTGGCCATACCTCGATGTCTAGATCGTCACTGTTAATGTTTGTGACTAGTGTCGTTATCGCCTCGGACAAGTTTGTGCATTGAACTTAGAGGACAAGACATTGTGAAGTTCATTTTCCGACTGTCCCATCAAGCTTTGAGATTGGGCGAATGCAACCCCCTTTTTGTTGCTCAACTTTGCATACTTGACGACTTTGCGATCCACCCTGTCTTCCACGTGAGCAAGCTCAAGCACTATCGGATTTGGAGGAAGAACTTCTGGAACAGAGATGTCGCACCTCCACCTCCTATTGAAGTGGATATGGATACTGAGGACGTGATTGAATACATCCTTGGACATAGATGACATGGAAAACTACCAAATATTTGTTGAAGTGACACGGCACAAGTGTTGGGAGCCTTACAACAACCACAGAGGCATTGATCATTTCATCGACGGCAACTACCATCGTTCCCGGTGTACGTCTGCTTACGTGTTGGAACGTCACAGTTGATAGGCGGGGAAGTGTTACATCCATGACGCACACAAGGACATCAACAACACAATAATTTTTGTTCTCACGTTTATGGCCCACTATGCGTTGACCATGAGATTCTTCCGCCGATTGGCGAAGGGAGTTCTGGCCGATTGCCTTGACCTCCAATGTTTTGCCCCCGAAGTTTCAGACAACTTGGGCCACTTTCTATGATGGTCAAAATAAAAGTGTCAATGTTTGGGTGCTTGTAGCGTGGCAGTGCCACGCCGACCGGTCGAAGGAACCACGTGGCTCGAGCGGGGTTACCTAGGACCGTGGGCGGTGAGACGGGATGGCTTGAGGGTCGGAGACACTCAAGCACCGCGGTTTTGGCCTAGTCGGCCAAGGATTCCGTCGAATCCGTTACATTGGTATCAGAGCTCCAGGGCTCGAATCTCGCGTCGGGATTACCGGAGATGCCGAGACGGCTCTCACTCATGCCGGGGGGGAGTGTAGCGTGGCAGTGCCACGCCGACCGGTCGAAGGAGCCACGTGGTTCGAGCGGGGTCACCTGGGACTGTGGGCGGTGAGACGGGATGGCTTGAGGGTTGTAGACCCTCAAGCACCGCGGTTTTGGCCTAGTCGGCCAAGGATTCCGTCGAATCCGTCACAATGATGCTCGGTCAACTTCTTAACGTTGTTGGAGTTATCTAAAGCCACGCCTAAATCCTTCAAGCTCGCCAAATATCTGGCAGAGCTTATCAAAGGGACCACTCACAATGCAACCTCACATGCGTTGCTCGGCTTGAGTTCAGAAGACCTAAGGTATGTCTCATCGTGATTAACGTCATTGTATCTATTTGCTCATTTTTTTTTACCCTTTCCATACGGTTTCAATTAATTTTAAACCTTATATCTTAAATCTGATCCATCGAATTATGTGTTCCTCTGCACTTCATCGCAGTGAACCACCCACATTTTGCTCGGCGCTTACATTATGAATACGGATTAATTAGGAATAATAGATATATGAAGGATTGAAAAGTAGTAGAAATTTTAAATCTATACTAGGAAGATAATGTTTAGAGTTTTGGAAAAATATTTAAGTTGGTTATCTGGGAGTATCTGTTCGATAGGTTGGTGTGCATTCAACATTGATTACCACTGAAGGGGCACTTGGATCTTTTCTTGGATTCTCCTGCTTGGTCTGTGTACGCCAACGCGACACACGTATCGCTCAGCGCTGTAGCTGCCGAGCTGCAACCCACGGGAAGGAGTTGACGTTCGATAGTCGTGATTCATACCGAACGCATTGGTCGCTCCAGTGAAATCGTTTTGCCGTCTCTGTATGTTATGTATTGCCGCGCACCGCATTGCGGTGAGGTTGCCGCTTTGTATTAATCTAGCACACTGGCATTTTGAGATGCATCGACGAGCTGTTCACAGATCTGACAATAAGGAAGGATTAATCGTCGAAATTTTATAGAAGCATCCAGACTCTATGCTTTTGCCGTTTTATTCATTTGGCAACGAAACTGGGGATTGTTTCTTAGGTACACATGCGAGAAAAGCCTAGACATAAATCGTTACGTCCATAACAAGTCGCAAAACGGTCGAATGGTGCCCCTTTTTCCGGTATATATACGTCGGCCACACAACAGCCTCAATGTGGGACCACCTCCGCAGCAGCTCTCCTGGATGACCCTGCAATGCATAAATCGGCATTTATGAGTTGACTCCGCGGGAGAGGCACTCATCGGTTACTGCCGAACTGAGGTGCGGTCTTCTACTTTCGTCTTTATGATCAAGAAAAATAATTGCGCTTCAACAGTCCAGAATATTGAACCGCGATAATGTCACCTTGACATGCTTTTCATAGAACAATGTTATGATTGCATCTAAACCGAGATTCACACACTGCCAACGCAGTCAAGCTCTGGATGGGGGGAACTAGGGACGTCGCATCCACGTCAGTAGTGTTCAATGACAACCTGGTTATGGCAACGTCAGCACGCCTTGCAACAGCCAACCAGTCCTCGGGCCGACCCGTGACTACACCCGACTGGAACTCTGCGAACAAGGCTGCTTTCTTAAGATGGAAAACAGCTCCATACACCATACTTGGAGGCCTGGCCAATTATACGTTTCTGAGAATGTTTGCCTCATAAGACTGCAACCATGTATCATCCTTGTACCATCTCATTATAATGGTTAAACTGCATAATTAAAGGATTTCATTAATCTCTATAAAAATATCCGTGATATTTTTCATACATGGAAATTCACAGAAGATTCATTATTCTGGAAAACATGAGAGAAAACATTTAGCTTGGATTTTCATTGACAAAAAGTAAAACAAATCATACACTTGCAAGATAAAATATGATTTCCTTAATAATATGGGAATTTCTAGGTTCATCTGTATAACTTTTAAGTGGATCATGGAAGCTCAACTTTGAAAAGTGGGGCTTGTGCTTTCCGTAAAGACCCATTATGTTCATGATCCACCCCTCTTTGCACAGATTTCACTCATCGTTTCAAATGAATTACATAAGAAGATTTTCATTGCCTCTTTCTTGTGTCCCCCATAAGCAACCCACCACAAAAAGTGTAATGTTAGCCCAATATGTCAAGTAAAATTCAAAAGACTTTCCAATGACATCAGCACCTTCACTTATCACGTATCCCCCCCCCTCTTCCAATGTATCATGGAATGGTCCCTCCACATGGTTTGAATGGGTCCTTGACCTATGGATGGCAGGATGCAATGGAATGAGGGCTAGGGACCCTTTATCACTATTGTTTTAGCGTAGAGCGCTAACCTTCTTTTCCAATTTGTTCATTTACCACTAGACATCTAGGTTTTGAGACCCTAAATGGAAGTCGAGGCGTGTCCAATCCTATGTGGGAGGAGAGGAGCATGGGCTTACCTCTCCTCATGGCTTTTCGATGGTTGGATGGGATGGATTGAAGGTGAGAGACCTTGAATCAAAACGGCTTTGGCTTAATGAGAAAATCTTCCCATCGAATATGATGCATGGAAAGTTAACTTAAAATACATCCATTAACAAACCTAAGAACATATAAATAGATCCCGTATGAGGTAACACACAAAATTGGTACCCAATAAGGATGGCCCCATGATGATTAACACACAAGAATAACAAAATTAAGTGTATATAATGTTTCACCTTGAAATTGTTTCCTTTTGCATGGCAATGCAATGTTGACAAGTCCAAGGAGCCACGTGGCTTGAGTAGGGTCACTTGAGACTGTGGGTGGTGAGACGAGATGGCTTGAGGGTTGGAGAAGCTCAAGCACCACGGTTTGGGCTTGGTTGGCCAAGGATTCCGTCGAATCTATTACATCTCCCCTTATTCACGTTGCGTAAGAACTCTCCCATTGTAAGAAAAGAGAACAAAGTATTATAATATTTTCACCATTTTTATAAAGGGAAAATGTTTTGAAAGAGGTTTTGCAATTTTGAAACATAATTTTATTGGAGGGGGAGCCAAAAGTTTGGAGAAATTGTTGTGGAAATGCATAAGTAGTGACAATTTGAAGTTCACGTACAACATAACAAGGGTGTTTGTAACTGTGGAAAGGCTGTCAAATTTCCTTATTACGTGGACAAAGTTAAGAAATTTCCTCTTCTTTTAATTGAAAATGTGATCAATTTTGTTGAAATAAACATGTTTTGGGCATAAATTCTCGATTATAACATTGCCTTGAGAAGATAGAAAAAAGAGTTTTCAAGATGATTTTAAGAAGAAATAATTGATTTAGAAATTTGATTTTTTCAAGATAGTATTTTAATCATAACATAGAATAGCCACTACAGATTCACGAAATTGTATGGCTTGTATGGCATGGTACATTCAAAGGATGCTACTTTGCATTCTCCTTAGCACAGAGACATTTAAGAACAATTATTCTTGATCAATGTACATGAAGAGGGGTGAGAATTTTCAACTCGTAATTCAGCTGGGGACCAGGTTTTTAGGATAGCTTTGATTACAAAACACGTTTCTAGACAAAGAGGGTGATGTTTCTGGGATCCTAGTTGACAATTATGAAGTGACGTATATAGTTCTTGAATATTCTTCATGAATTGCACTAGAATATCATTTCTCTCCCCATCTGCCCCCCCAACTCCCCTCCCCCCCTTCCCCACACGCACACACCTTCTCCATCGCGCAACTCTCTTGTGTGACGGGCGCCGGGGACATCCGCTGGTCTCCCAACCTCCAGCAGTTGCTGCAGCCCTCTCACTTTTTAGCACATCACTGCACCTCATTCCACCGAGAATACTGTCACGGTTTGCGACATTGCGACTACCAAGCTCCCCACGCACTCAACGCAGCACAGTGGAAGACTAGTCACGGCCGTGACCAGCACACCTGCCAATCGAATCTCGTGTAGTTTCGCCGCGTACAACTGAAGCAAAGAGATTCTGCAAGAAGGGATATCGCACACAGTACAGCACACCACACATAAGCACACGTGCGCACGCTCGCACCTACGCACCCACGCACGCACGCACGCACGCTGCGCCGGCATCCTCAACGCCGTCGCGTGGCTCACGGTGGGCACTCGGGCCACCCTCCAGCCGGGCATGGAGGGGGTGACGACTGCAGCGGCACCAGGCCGCGATGCCGCGGCGGGTGCTGGCGCGGCAGAAGCAGCAGAGGCCAACAGCACCGGCGGCAACAATAACCAAAACAGCAGCAGCAGCAGCAGCACGTCGGCATTGGCGCCCACGTGGAGTAGCGACGCGGCGGACTGGCACAACAACTCGCACGACCTCAAGCAGAGAATTCAGGAGCTGTGGGAGTCACGCGAAGCAGCCGCGAGCGAGCAGCGGCAGCGGCAGCAGCAGCGTGCCGGGGAAGGAGGAGGCGGAGGAGCAGCAGGAGGAGACGGTGCCGGCGCTGCGGCTGCCGCTGGTGGTGGCCCACTGAACTGGGCGTTCGAGCACATTCCAATCTCGCTGTTTCCGCCCTTTCCTTCCGGTCGAGGTACGCTGTGCCAACTGACCAGCCATGCCGTCTGACCAGCCATGCCGTCTGACCGGCCATGCCGTCTGACCCGCCATTCCGTCTGACCGGCCATGCCGTCTGACCGGCCATGCCGTCTGACCAGCCATGCCGTCTGACCGGCCATGCCGTCTGACCAGCCATGCCGTCTGACCAGCCATGCCGTCTGACCAGCCATGCCGTCTGACCGGCCATGCCGTCTGACCAGCCATGCCGTCTGACCAGCCATGCCGTCTGACCAGCCATGCCGTCTGACCAGCCATGCCGTCTGACCAGCCATGCCGTCTGACCAGGCATGCCGTCTGACCAGCCATGCCGTCTGACCGGCCATGCCGTCTGACCAGCCATGCCGTCTGACCAGCCATGCAGTCTGACCAGCCATGCCGTCTGACCAGCCATGCCGTCTGACCAGCCATGCCACCTGCAGTGCTAATTGCCGTGCAGGAGCCGCATGAGTGCAAGAACGATGTCTTGTGTTCGCTGTTTGGCGGACTGTCCTTACTCAGCATCNGCTACGTTGGCTCACGGGGAGGGCGAGCAGCGGGCGCGGTGGCGAACTGCAAAACAGCGAGCGGGCGAAGCAGGGGCAGCAGGTCCGCACTGGCCGAGGGGATGGCCGGCAGGCAGCCGGCCATGCCCTGGCCAGGAACTAATGGCACACAACGCCAACCGCAGTGTTGGCAGTGCGGGCCTGTCGTGGGTGGACTGCTGGGGGGCTACCTGTCGTTTTGTGCCGCAGATGAGTTTTCTGGTTGTTGAAGGGCTGTGGGGGTACGAGGCATGGGACGTTATAGTTGCATGCAACCCTAACACACACATACGCACGCACGCACGCACGCACGCATGTGTGCAAAAACGCACGTACGCACGCACGCACATGGAGAGAGAGAGAGAGAGAGAGAGAGAGAGAGAGAGA
>SZWC01012649.1:70290-82929 GCA_023375785.1 Penium margaritaceum | reverse complement strand
ACACCTTGGTTTGAGGTGGTGGTGTGGATGATAGTGGCGTGGGGGATGGTGCGTCTAAGGTGTTGTACGTGGCGGTCCAGATGCAAACGGGTATGGGTGACAACGCACAGTGCGATATGGTAAATCTGTAAAAATGTTGCAAGGAGGGCATGTTTTGGATTCGAGTTAAAACCGTTCCCATTCACGGAGCACACCCGAAATGAAGACAGGCGATCTGGAGCGCGTCGTTTGATCCGTGCCATTGGCACGAATGTGGATAGATGAGAAGGTGGGAGGGGGGACAAAAGGGGACGAAGGGGAAATATGGGATTCGGCGGGCGTGGCACAGGTCAAGAGCGAGGGGACAGCAACATCTAATAATATGGCCCAGAGACTAGGGGGTAGAAATATGGGAAGAGGGGAATTGGGGTTAGAGAAAAATATTTTACTTAGGGAGGGTGATCGGACAATCCGCTGTGAAGCAGACTTCCGCACACGAAAAGCGGGAAACAATTTTACACGACGGGGGGGTGACCATATACCCATCGAATTCCCGATAGATCCACCATATCCACAGCTTGCAACTTAACAAACCCATATCCAGACGGCGAGGACTTTTTGTATGCCATACCACGTGCTCGCTCATTAAAACCACCATATCCACGTTCCGCAAGAAAAGAACCTTATTTCCACTAGGTTTTATTTAAAGAACCATGTGTCCACACCGGATTGTACGATGTTCAGCACTTTTCATGAATGGAAACGAGCGTCATTGGCGGTTATTTTGTGTGCCCCCGAAAGATGGCACTTTCACCTGAGAAGTATAGGACAAGGGTGTATGCGATGTACTCTGCAAATGGACAAAGCGGAATGCGTGGACATCACGGATGTTTTGCACTACAGCCGAGAGGCATGGTAAGAGCGTCCTTTCAAGGGGGGGGGAGGGGGGTTGTACTACACATGGATGTGTACTTTGGCGACTGTTCGAATCGAACCTGCTTTTCTATGCCGCGAAAATTCACAATGACGGTGACGTCCATAGTCAGCGACTATAATGCTTACAAGGGCGAAAGGTCCCAAACCAGTATGACGTGACACCATTAACTGCGACCCAGCATTCACGAAAACTATGTAAGGATCGATGTCGTTCACTTTCATTAACGCATACGGTGCATGCACACCGCTTCAATGTCTTAGGGACGGAGCCCAACCCCGACGAGGGTGCCAACACACGTATGGTGGTGCGTGGACGTTCCGTGGCCCGAACCTTGCAAAGCACTACGACAGTGGAAGCTCATCAAGCAAGAGTGGGACAGGAGATGTGCACCCTACTAGCGGATTTTTACAGAAGGCGAAGGACCAACGTCAGAAGCAATGTGTTGGGTGACTGGACACCTTATGCCTTCACCCCGGCATAAGGAATGTTTTAACACCTGGGAACCCTGGAAGAGCACGGACCAGTTAGTGGACGAAGTGATCACGCCTCTTCATAGAACTGTGCTAATTTCATTGGTTAATGTACTCCTGGGCACATCTTTATTTATTTATTGGGTTCATGAACAACATGTCCGGTGCACTTGTCACGATAACAAACAATGACTAAGACAAGACGGCCAGTTCAATTGGAACATTGTTTCTATTGTGGGCTGCAACTTGTGTGCACTCCAGGGCACATCATTGTTAATTTCCTGCATTCATTAACAACATGTCCAGTGCACTTGTGACAATAACAAACAACGACGAGGACAAGACGGCCAGTTGAAATGGAACATCGTGTCTATTGTGGGCTGCAACTTGTGTGCACTCCTGGGCACATCATCATTAATTTCCTACATTTGCAAACAACATGCCTAGTGCACTTGTGACGATAACAAACAATGACAAGGACAAGATGGCCAGTTCAAATGGAACATTTTTCTATTACTTCCACAAAGGGGATTCCTAATGTGGTTCCATATTCGTTGGCAATCGCACTCAATGCGCACAAGCTACCATGAACGGACCAGGCCGTCCACTAACCAACCATCGCTGGACCGTAGGCGGCAATGAATGGATCCAGGCCATGATCTCATAAGGAGGACACAAGTTACCAGTGAGACAGCAGCTATCACGGTAGCAGTCGACAATGTCCACATCATCTTCTATATCGGATGATGTAGAGTCTGAGCCCTCTGTCTCACACCCGTCCATGTAGTCAAAGACATCTTCCTCCTCCTCGTGACACGGATTGTGACATTTTTGACATGTTCCATGTTGACATGGAAACATGTACATTTTGACATTGTTTACTGGCCTTGGTGTCCATTCATTCCGCGTCATGAGGATATATGTCACACCCGCTCCAGCCAGGAAGAATGTCACAGAATCCATGACACTTGGCTCCGGCGTAACAATGAGACGTCAAAAGTGATAGTGAATGGAGGAGAATGAACTACAAGATGTAGGGAATCTTTTATAGCACAGCATGTAAGCATAGGATTCCTGGATTCATAATTTGCACGGCCATGTCTGCCTGCTATCATTCAGTGCACTGTTTGCTTTCACAATGGGTACGTTTGACCACATGTTGAGAGAAGAACATGGTTCATGAGGACAAAACATCTGGCAAAACTTATAAAACTCCATGAAGTTTGTGTGTACACAGACCCACCCTACCCCACGTGCTTCTCACCCTAGTGTTGTCCTTGCTCTACAACACCTATCCATATTGACATAATTCAGGAGCGCTGTGAGATCCCTTGTATACCCAGTGGTGGAGGCAAGGAACCATCCTACTCTTCCTAGTTGTTACGTCCAGTTGTGACCATGTGTGCTCCGAGCTCGTCCCACTTGGCCATGACCTGCACGACACAAAAGACGACACTTGAGGATTAATGGGAAGCTTCAAAGAAAAGAAACCATAACAACCCCATGAAGCTGCTTCTACAACAACATGTAGTACTTACATCTTAGAACACATCGGGCTCGTCATCCCACTCTTCAGCGCACTCCTCCCAGCCGACCATGACGCAAACCTCTTGCTGCTCAAGAACACTTCTTGCCTCCCACTCCCTCTGCTGCTACGGGTCAGTGAATTCATCACCGTCCTCCTGCTCCTCCTCATCCGAGTCACTTAGAACGTGCCTTTCAGGGTCATAGATCTCTTCTTGAGCAGAGTCATATCGCGCTGCCTTGGGGTCGTACTTAACATCGTCATTGATGGCAGGCGTGGGCCCTGTTGTCCTTGCAGTTGTCGCAATGACTGCAGAGGCTATAGCATCAACTCTGCTTGGTGTCTCACTAGTGCTCCTGCGCCCTGCATGCACCGCCCATCCCCAGCCTGCGCCAATCCCCAACATGCTGGTGCCTAGACTATCTTCGGAAAGCAGGAAAATGGTGTCTGTTGCCGTGCCTGCAGTGCGTGAAACTGGTGCGGTGTTGCGGGGGGTTCTAGTGGCAGCTTTCGCAACTTCTGTTGCAACTGCTGCAGCTTCTTTCTCTACCCGGGTCTCGGCTGGAAGCCACTGACCGGCATAGGCCTCTCCCCTCACGGCAGCTTCTCCGTGCTGTAGCCGGCATTGAAGAGCATTGGCTATCACCACAACAGGCTCGTTCGTACATTTCTTCATGGTGTGTCCCTTTTGGCTGTAGAGGGGACATATGTAGTTCTTCCGATGCTTGTCCTCGTGGTCCCATGGTGCGCTCTTCGACCGCCCTGCTCCACATTTAGGGCCAGGCTGCTGCCACAGCAGTCCCTTCCGGATTTTAGTGCCGCTGGGTTAATGCCCGGCATGGAGAAGTTGTATGTGCGCCCATATGCCATGTATGTGAGTCTAAGGTCGCACAGTGCCTCCGCCTGCTCCCCACGCCTGATGACGAAGGTGTATGCATGCGCACACGGCTGGCCCCACTCCTTCCACACACCGCAAATGCACGTCTGGTCCAACACGTTGACCATGCGGGTCCTGTTGCTTGGCCCCGTCACACTGCAACTCTGGGGCCCTTCCTCCACGACATCGTAGTTATGGGCTAAGACGCTGTTGTTTAGCAGCCGCTTTGCAAGCGTTGGCGTAAGTTGTCCTTTGTATGACTTGCTGAGTTTGCGCCTATGTGTAAGCAGGCGCTACACCTACATGTACAGGGACACAAAGCAATTGAAGGGGAAAAGTTGTATGCAATTGACAATGCGGGCGTTCAGAGACTCCGCCGCATTCGACGTGGTGTGTCCACCACGCTCGACAGGACAGTACACCCTGGCCCATTGTTCCTTCGGAATGCAGCCCACCCCGTCTGCTCCGAGGAGGTACACTGCATCGCGAGAGTTGACGACAAGTTGATGTTCTTCGCACTCCTCCATTCTGTTGGTGTGAGCACATGTGCCAGTTGCCAAAACAAGCACCAGCTTGCTTCCCGAACTTATGCCTTATGTTCTACCGCAAGTGGAAGCAGCAATAGGTGTGATGTGCCCCTGGCAGCTCCTTCACCATAGCGTTCAACAAACCTTTATCACAGTCGTAATTTAAGACCGTACCTTTTCTGCCGTCGTGGGATACGCAATGGCAAGTTGCTCCAAAAACCATTTCCAGTTCTCTTCATTCTTGCCCTGAACCATGGCCCACGCCATGGGCACAGCGTTGTCGGCATAAAAAAATTGGCTGATGAGGAGCACCTGTTTGTGCCTGTTCTTCAAATGCATCCCGTCCATCGTTGGGATCCGGCGAGCGTGTTGGAACCCCAGGACAGTGGCGCCATGTGCGACGAACGCCCGGATGAAGACACCATCCTTGGTTGCCTCCGCCAGGGCATGCGTGTTCTGGTCCACACGCTTTAGCTGTAGAGCATAGAGAACACATTGTCACAACCATGTCGACAACCATGTCATGGAATGCAAAAGAGCCATAAAAAAACAAGTCAAAATGTCGTACTGCATCACAGTACACTGGGAGTAGGCTCCACGATAAGGCTTTGGGGCCGATGAGATTTTCTTGCGCCTTTGTCTTCTCCCGGTACATCGTGTCCACCGCTTTGCCACTTGCTTTGCGCACCATGACTGACAGCGTCTTGACGTCAACTGTCGGGATCCGCTTAAGCGTTGACTCAATCTACCACACCACCCACTTCATAGTTTTCGCTAGATATCCACGACCAACTCCTGGGACACACTTGTGACCGTTGAAAAACTCGGAGACTATGATGCCGTCGCCGTTTGGGGCCACATGGGCACAGAGAAGCCATGGGAAATTCTTGTCCTTGAACTTCCCACACCGTGCAGTGAACCGTGTCTTCTCACTGCGTAGCCACCGAATAGTCATGCGGTTCGTGATGGCGTAGTCATCCACTACTGCGCGTGCCTCCGCCATGTCTCAGAAAGACATCCCTGTAGGAAAAGTAGGCTCTGCCTTTTGGCGCTTTGGGGCCACACCCAACGCCTCATCGTCCGAGGACACTGCACCACAAATAACGGCACGGCATGATTGAAGGGACAGATCGAAAACCATAAACTTCAGAACACTGAAAAAAACGGGACTTAGCATTTATCAGCAGCATGACTCGGGCGAGACAGCCTTAGTGTGTCTCTTGCTTGTTGTGGCAAAACCAGGAGCACCTGAGCACGTTGCTCATGCTCAAAGTGCTCGTCATATACGATGTTTTGGGTGGATGGGGTTTGGGGCACGAGACTTGGCTCGTTGAGCTGTGGGCTTGTCAGACCACACGATTGAGAAAGCACAAGAACATCGCCTGACAGACGCCTACGCGACACAGCCCACTACAACTCAGCAACCATCTTAGACAACGTGGGTACAATACATTTAAAATTGGAAGTAAACACATGAGTTACCCATGCTCACCGGGCTCAAAGGGGTCGACATCCACATCCATGGTGCGGTAGCGTAGTATGGTGGGCGTCTTAGGAGCATGACGGCGCATTGGACCCTATTGTCGACAGCGGGCGAGAGCAGGGTCCCATGGGGGACCACAAGACAGCCTGGACAGGACTTCGGAAGACGATGGTCTCTCCGCCAATCGTTGACACGACTTGTGCATGATACACAAAATAGACATAGTGGCACGTGTTTTGAAGGCTTGAACGTCTCCCTCACACAAAAAATGGTGACACTGACGGCCTCGTGGATGCACGCTAGCCAAATCGGCGTGTCGCATTGCGACATATCGAGTCGGCGAATGGATGTTGCGCAAACGACGCATTGTCAATGGTGGAAGGAACATTTCGGACAAGGTTGACAGGCTGGCGGCTGCAGACAGCGAAGACCAGCAAGACGATAGTAGGTGCAGTTACTTTCCATTGTAAGTGCCGATGTGAGGGATGGTTTTCGTCATAAGACGTTTGGTCCTTAGTGATTATCGGTAACAAGTACAGGAAGTCCGATGACCTCCTTATGCACAAATGTTATCCCCCCGTAATACAATNTGACGGCCTCGTGGATGCACGCTAGCCAAATCGGCGTGTCGCATTGCGACATATCGAGTCGGCGAATGGATGTTGCGCAAACGACGCATTGTCAATGGTGGAAGGAACATTTCGGACAAGGTTGACAGGCTGGCGGCTGCAGACAGCGAAGACCAGCAAGACGACAGTAGGTGCAGTTGCTTTCCATTGTAAGTGCGGATGTGAGGCATGGTTTTCGTCAGAAGGCGTTTGGTCCTTGGTGATTATCGGTAACAAGTACAGGGAGTCCGATGACCTCCTTATGCACAAATGTTATCCCCCCGTAATACAATGCCCGTTCGGTGGGGTTGCTCTCATGTAACACATTGAGGATGAAACTATTGGACGTTGTCATTTTCCTTAAAGAAGGAGTGATATTCCGTGGCCGGCGGTTCTCCAGCAACGGACAGTCGTAGTTTACGGATAACGGATTCGTACATTTTACCCAAAAAGTAATGACCCCATGTCCACTCCTGTTAAACAAGAATGCCATAATGGTATTGCGTAGTTGTAATGTCCGTTCCGGACATGGCGCTCTTAACGACCAGTGCACTGGATATGGGGTTTTTCATTTTTAAATAGGTGGATATGGGGGAAATAATTTTCCGTTCGAGGATATGGGAGGGTCCGCCCTTCGGGAATGTGGATATGCGGGCTATTTTGCCCTTTACACGAGGCGGGTCAGAGCGACGACCTTGCCAATCGCTGGACAGCCGATAAAATTTGGATTTCCTGAACAACAGATGAAGGGATTTATGGCCGGTGTCACACCGCCACGTAGCAACTCTAAGCCGCGTTCCAAGTTTGCTCTCTTAAAGAAACGACGAGTCGGAGGTCGTCGTTGGGCATTTGCGGTCACACCGGTGCCCGTAGCAACTCGCCTCGGCGGTTTGGCACTGACAGAGAGTTTCAAAAAATCTCTGACGCGAGACTGTCAGCGTTGACCCATGTTTTCGAGTCGCACCACTCGACAAACACGTGAAAAATTGGGAACCGTCGACAAGTTGCTAGAATTTTGTTGTACCCCCCAAGGTGTAGCAACTCCTCGCAACCCTCCACGGTTACGGAATTTGCGGACAAAAAGCTATCGTTCAAACCGCCGCTGACTGAATTAGCTTGTCTTCACCTGGATTGTAACATCATCAAAGCGAGGCACGTCATCGCATGCACGACGTCACTCCAGTTTGACGAGAATGAAAAAAAAATATTTTGAAACATGCATGCTACTTGCTATCGGATGGTGTCACACTGCTGCTGAATGAACTTAAACGCGGAAAAGTGTACGCCATCGAGTCGATCGAGCACATTCAACGCGGTTTGCGACGAATGAGTTGATCGGCCCTACGAACTTAGCTCACCGCGACTTCCCGGGTAAGTTGAGTTCGTTCAGTGTGACACCGGCTTATGAGCCTGGTCCCGTCTCGCCGGACTCCGATACGACAGCAAAGGCACGGGCGGCAAAGGTGGGCTCGCGAGCTGACCTGGCCTTGCAAAACACAAGCAAGCTGATGTGGCCTCCGCAAAAAAAAAATAGCGACCACCACGGACCCGCCGCAGACGGCAGGTCCACGTCAGGACTCGCGCCCAGATTTTCGATTGGACAATGCGTTTCACCCCAGTTCTCCAGCATGCTAGGGCTGACGCATTACCAGTTCCAAGTGGCAAAACAGTATGCAACAAACTTCTGCGGCAGGTTGTTTAAAGTGAAGGCCAAAAGTCGATTGAATGACTTTGGTTGTAAGATTTTGGCAATCGGATATGACCAATATTTTTCCAGAAGTTACTCGTTTGAGTAGCATGAAGGTTTGGACACTTCAACGCAAACCTTTGCAAACCTTGGGGATTGGGTTCGATCCCACTTTTCACGGGTCAACCGGCTCTGCCGCAAAAGGATTTCCAGCGCGAAGCAATGATTTATTTCTTGCGGGAGGATGCAAAAAACTCCAGCAAGGTCCGTGGGGTACTCTGCAGCAGAGCCTTTTTTTCCCGCTTTCTCTGCCATGTCCGAGTCGGACGAGTCAGAACCAGTCCCTACGTCTGCGGCCAAATTCTTGAATTCCCCATGGACACTTCCAGCCATGGCCTCTTCCCGAGTACAGCTCAAATTTAACAGGGGATTTTAACAGGGGATACAAAATGATAGAATGTTTCTGGAAGGGCACTCCAAAATGACTTCCTGGAAGGGCACACAAAAATGACATGGTTGGAGGGGGATGCAAAAATAATGAAAGCCAAATCTGGCGCTTTCTGCAAGGGCACAGAAAATGGTCGGAATACTTTGGATTTTTTTAGGTGGGGTGTCATCTTTTTCAGAAAATCCTCGCATAAGAAAAATATCTAATGTTTTTCTTGGAACCTTTCAATTGGAACGTTAGTGAAACCCGAGTGTTTTTTCAAAGGCAGAATATGACTTGATGATGAAGTGGTTCAAAAGGTGGCCCTTTGGTGGGACATGTTACGTCCAAGATGTACACAAGTCTATGAAAGTCCGCGGGTGGGCATCTATGGCATTAAACTTGTGACCTACTTTGCGACGACCACGAGATTTGCACGTCGTTTGAGGGAGCGCATTTTGGCCACCTGCTCCCCGATTTTAAATGTTGTAACACATTTGCCCACTTTGTAAATAGGTCGACAGAAGTGTTGCACATCATATTGATGTTTTGATAGCTTTCGGTCAACTTCTCGACGGTGTTGGAATCCATAAAGCCATGCATTAATGTTCTCCAAACCGCTCGACTTCTCAATGGAGTTTTTCGAAGTGACCACTCACGATGCAGCTTTGCACACGTTGCTCGACTGAAGCGCCCAAGATCCGACATGATTCATTTAGTTCCTTGGCATTATGTATGTGTACTCGACATGTTTCACACTTGTCATCGAAGTACAATTACTACTAAATACAAATTATCCAATTGTCCCTATTCCTCGAATTGACTTCTGATCCGCATCTTATCCATGTGAACCATTCACGTTCCACTTGGTGTAACACTTCGAATCAAAGCGCAACGCTGCTATAGGGGCATCCGGCACATTAACTACAAGGCAAAAACCTTACATGAGTCTTTAATGCATCTCCGTTGTCTATAAGTTCACGGCCTTCTCGACCACGATGGAGAGCAAGCACACCCAGCGATGAATAGCAATAATTGGCGAACACTTTGGCAACAGAGGATTAACAACACATTATTAACGATGCTATCCAAGTGAATTAGGCGATATAGTCAATCTTTGAGACAAATGGCGTAGCACTAATGACCCTGACAGCCAATCTGGTGACAGACCCTCTGGGATCGAGAAAACCTTTGCCTCTGTCCTTGCCCGCTGGGTGGACACGTGGAACGATGGGAGGGACCGCCCGACAAGCTCGCATTAATGAAGACATGAACCAGAAGCTGATGGGGCTCAAGAGTGTTAACACCCGTTTGCTCCAACAACTCTATACGGCAATGGAGGAGCTCGCAAATGCGCACTCATGAGAAGTAACATTCATCAAGAGAAACATCCAACTCTGAAGTCAACCTAAAATTTGATCGGCACTTCTTGAGTCATTCGATCCTACAAACTTCCAAGGACCGATCGTGCGGATGTGGCTCATGAGTTTGGAAGTGTACTTAGCCGCTGTTGGGGTCACCAATGATGAAAACAAAACTGACCTCATAGCCTCTGTTATGCATGGCATGGCTCTGTGTTGGTGGTGTAATGTACAAATCTTCAAACGGCAGCAGGAACCGACGAAGTTGGATCAACGGCTCACTCGACTGCTCCCACATTGTCCACTGTAGGCATGCTCCCTCTCGGGAAGATCAATCTGAGGCACGATCCAATGTGGTTAGAAGACCCCCCCCTCTCCAATATCTGCAGTCCTAAAGAATTTCCTCATGTACATGTGAAACTGTATTGAAATTGTTGCAAAATCTTGAGAAGCACACAAACATCTTTGCGCATATCTGCCATCCCAGCATCATTATGAGTAAAGCCGTCAAACCAACAGATGTCACACCAACTGGACACAACAAACCTTCCCACTGGAATCCTTCTAAACAAGCCCCACTCCACTATCTTGCCTGCACAAAGCCAAAGTCTCTTCCACTCCCTCCCCTCTTGATGATGTGCCCGTGCCCAATCTGTGAAATAAATGACATTTTGATCCTTCATGTGGCCCGTGGCGTTCTCAAAGTAGTCCTGCACGACAACTCAATCTGTGACTTGAAACATGGAACAGATAGCCAGAACAAAGTTATGTATCATAAGGAAACCCACATTTCCTGGGATAAGCAAGTAACTTGGCAACATAATCCAACCGTGCGTCACGTTCCTGTCAACCTCCGTCGTCACCATCAGATTCCCAGCCAGCCACCAGCCCATGTTGCATGATGGGAAGAAGATTCGCGCTACACAGTGGTAATCTGTAAGAATGACTTGCAAACGGATGAAATATTTGACCAAAAGCACTACCCTCACCACTGTCTCTCCTGGGACCACTTTCAAAGCACAAGACCTCCCTTAGGGTAGAGACCCCAATCCAAAGTACATTAACATGCACCGTTCTACTTGTGAATTCCAAAGAATCTCTCAGTCACTTCACAGACTGTTCCTCCATGAGCTCGCCCTTGCTAGATAGGACATAGACGGTTTTGTTGGTGCAACTTTCTTCTCCACATCAGAAAGATGAATACCATACATCCTCAAAAGTTAGTGAAGAAATCAGATTGAGGGAGAATAATTAGAGAAAACAAACAAAGAGATCCACGCAGCACTTCACAAAGCATGTCATTAAAATCACTGGACCGAACACCACTTTTGGAACATCTGCATCATTCTCGTCATCCGGGCATGCAGGCACAACAGCGTATGGGTGAAAATGTTCCTCCGGACTTTCGACATGGTTGCAATGAAGCACACCACCATGCCAAAAAGCGAACTGTTTCTCAATCACCTCCCACTTAAGAACAAGGTTTCTCTGCAGGGACTGGGTCAAGAAATCCGCAAAATCAGGAGATGATGGAACACAATCCGAAACAAATACAATCATACGAGTTGGAAAATGCTGAGANACTCACTGCACCGAACACCACTTTTGGAACATCTGCATCATTCTCGTCATCCGGGAATGCAGACACAACAGCGTATGGGTGAAAATGTTCCTCCGGACTTTCGACATGGTTGCAATGAAGCACACCACCATGCCAAAAAGCGAACTGTTTCTCAATCACCTCCCACTTAAGAACAAGGTTTCTCTGCAGGGACTGGGTCAAGAAATCCGCAAAATCAGGAGATGATGGAACACAATCCGAAACAAGTACAATCATACGAGTTGGAAAATGCTGAGAGCCCCCCACCTGCCCCTCCCCTCTGTCCTACCTCCCCCCAAAAATGCTGTCATTTACTTTCAGCTTCAAAGGATGAGACGGGGATGACGAGCATAAATTTATTGAACAGTCCGTTCCCATTGTCAAACAGTCAGCACCTGATGGAGTCTATGGGCTGCATTGCACCACTAAACACTTTCCACAAAATTCTTGACCTTTGCGGACACTGTTTCCCAGTTCCAGTCTGGACCATCAGCTAGAAAAAGAAGCTCTTGTCGACCTGTCCCCCTTATCCTCTGGATAACATGAAACACACATGGATAAGAGGCAACATAAACTTTAACCATTGACGTCAACTTAAAAAAGTGGAGGGAGACATACCATAACTCTGAAAAATCCACAAACTACACCGAGCTCAGCCCTCTCTCCTTTTAAGTGACCAAGCATACTTAAGACACCTGAAACGAAACACAATTCACTTAACACCAGTCATTCCACCCAGAAGCACCGGGAAAAATCAGTTCATTCATAACCACATCAAGGGCCTTCACAAATGACGTCCCTAAAATCACTTAAGTGCACAGGACCTGAAAAAAAAAAAAATCAACAGGAAAACAGAACCATGTGGGAGATAACAACAAAGCTTTCAAATGGCACCATGAGGATTCATGACCAAAAGAATGACTACTACTCTAAGAAATTGCCAACACACCTTGTATGCATCCAGGCCATGAACACATGAATACATCTCCTCCGTGCATACAAAGACGTACCCATTTTTCTAGATAGCAGTCTCGTGCATCTTCTCATAACTGGCTGTGCACAAAAATGCACACACACACACACACACACACACACACAAACACACACACACACACACACACACACACACCCCCACACACACAAACACACACACATACA
>SZWC01012648.1:67312-84826 GCA_023375785.1 Penium margaritaceum | reverse complement strand
TGTGTGTGTGTGTGTGTGTGTGTGTGTGTGTGTGTGTGTGTGTGTGTGTGTGTGTGTGTGTGTGTGTGTGTGTGTGTGTGTGTGTGTGTGTGCTTATGTGTGTGCATGCATGGGTGCGTGCATGCTTGTGTGCATGTACGCGTGTATTGTCCAAATTTTCCATGGTCAGTGAAAGTTTCCATGGCCCTGGCAACTGTCCGTGACATGAGCATGGAACCTGTCAAGTGCATGGAGAAACTCAAGGCCAATTTTCGTTTTGAGCTCTCTGCCTCGCAAACATGTCACCACTTTCTCCATGACCACTGATTGTCTCCACGCCTACAAGCATGATCTGGGCCATGGCCGTGAAAACTGTGAAGGCAGTGGAGACCTTCAAGGCAGTGGAAACTGTGAAGGTTGTGGAGATTGTGAAGGTTGTGGAAGTTATGAAGGCAATGGCACCACTCATATGGGTCAGTATGCATTTTGAGCTATTTACTTTCAGATTACATATATTTCACCACTTTCTCACACATATTGACAGTTTCCATGTTCATCACCATGGTTTAGGCCATTGTCGTGAAAGCAGTTAAGCTCGTGAATCATATTAATCTAGGTGAAGTTCTCCGCTTTGAGCTTATGAATGGATCAGCGTTGACGTGGTAGGAGACGTAAGCGTTGTTTGCCAAATTTTCTTTAAGAAAAGTTGAGAAAAAGAAACAAAGATGCTTGCCATATTACACAGTATGCAAGAGCACAACTATATGCAAACGTGAGCTGTGAAATTTTGCACAAGAAAAGTCCAAATGCCCAGAGTACTTGGTAGCATTATTGAGCATTCCTTGGAAGGATTCTTGCAAGGGGAATATAAACACCTTGTAGCGTCTACATAACTACCATTGATGTAGTTCACTTGAACGCGCGGGGGGATTTTTATTGTTACATCGCTTGTTTTGGCCATGCGTGTTATGTTTGTCAGTAGACATGAGTATTTTTTCTTGTTGGGCTGATAAATGTGGTATCAATGCGTCCAAAGGCTCTTTGCTCCGCACATCGAACAGCAACATCTGCTGGGCTTTGAGCATAGCGAGGATGGTCATGTGATGTCTTCCCTCGTTGGCGATTCTTGCTTCATCGTGAGAATGGAGTGATGACCCATTTGTGCAAACAGAGAAAGCCATTAGTTCCCAAATGGAGGTTTTCCGTGTTGGAGAAATAAAAAGGAGAAAAAGGGGGTCTTCGCTCGATTATGACCGTAGAAAAATGCCTTGTTCACTCTATTAGTTTCTAAAAAGTACAAACCCCCTGTTGTGTAAGTAAACCTCGTTGTCTTTAAACCCTACCGTGAATGAAATTGGGAACATGGAAATTTTACTCTCAACTAGGGTGTTGGGCCCTGCTTATGCTAGGGCCAGGAAGGTTCGCTTTGATCGCTTGGGGAGTCTTGGACCCCTCATGGAAACCCTTCAAAGACTTTCATAAAAAGTCACAAACCCCTCAAAAGAGGAGTTTTTGATTGGTCCAAAGAAAAGGCAACGTTAGAATGTCAATGATGCATGCCATGCGGCATCGACAATCCGATTGCTCAAGATTTTCCTGGGTATGTTATTCTAATTTTGCGAATCACTTGTATATCTGTTGTAATCTACAAAGATGTGGATATTATAAGCATAATCAAGGACCTATGGATGCAACAGGACTACACGCAATAAATGGTCACTCCCGTGTCGTGTGTTTACCACCTGGTTCATTCGGGTGTATTACCGGAGCGACACAGTGCGACACAATTCTCCGCTATTCCATAGAATTTTGGCATGTTTTCGGTGACTTTACCGAAGGTACTGTGTTCCGAAATTTTTGTACACGTCCTCGCATGGGTTATTTTGGATTCACAACAAGCACTACCAAACGGTGATTCTCTCTCTCTCTCTCTCTCTCTCTCTCTCTCTCTCTCTCTCTCTCTCTCTACCCTTTTTGGTTGTAGCCGCACATTCTTTGGCGATACCACTGCATTTCTCATGAGCACGGATGTTCTCGATCAGCTTTCTTCTCCGCTCTCCCCATGGTAGAAAATGATCACTAATTGTGCCTTTATTGAAGGATTCACTCAATGATGAATGAGGTAGAGGCGATAAAGCACTGCACATGGTTGAAGAAACGTACATCGCACAATCTTGTTGCCATGGACACAACGTTGCATGACTCATTCTACCATTGGCATACTGACTTCAATCGAGTGCTCATGCTAGGCACCATGATTTTCATTTAACAATTCGGCTTTGTAGGATCCACGGTGTCACATGACCATCCACCACGTTGGAAGGGTGTTCCTCTTTGATTGTTGGCTCTGAGGTAAGCTCGAGAGTTTATTTGAGAGCTTCCTGCTCAAGATTGTCATAGGACTCTTCACGCCCCTCGGTTTTCTCAAAGACCAAATACTCATGACTATCGTCCACCTCAAGTGTGTATGGTGGCAAGCCATGGAGGAGATAAAGAGATTGCTCCCAACGAGTCACATAATCCTCACATTGACGTCCGTCCATTGTTCCATCCCAATGACGTGACATAATTGGGACGAGATCGTCCGTTTCCCTTCATAGCATGTGGCAGATCGGGAAGAGACCCTTGCAATTCCCTTCAGGGACCACCTTCCGAGGCGGACCACCGAAGAGCATGGATGAGCGAGTAGCTCAAGTGGCCATGACTTTAGTATCCCAAGTACCTCATGATCCCTCTTAAAGATTGTGGCTAGAGTGCATGCTTACCTTCGACAATCCCATGCAATTTAAATTCACTCAATCCATCCCTTTTTTTGGGATGAAGTACACACTCGTGACTATGTGATGGTGCATGCTTTAAACCATCTTTTCTCAACAAGATCTCGTTTCTCTCTCTCTCGTAGATGGAGTTGAGTGAAAAATACAAGGGGGTTCTCCTCACTTGTTTAGAAGTTGACTCCCATAGTCTAATGTGCAGTTCACAAGAATGATCTCCACTCAATCACTTCAAAACTCACACATGTAGTCTTCAAGTATGTCCTTTTACAAGGAGGAGTTTAACTCACTCACTTTGAAGACCGTATATTCTTAGAACTAGCATACCACTCTCCCAATCAAAGGGGAGGTTCAAGAGATAAGACACAAAAATAGACCACAACATACAAAAATATTAGTATGACCTCGACTAGCCACAGCCGAGTGGCACAATACTGCCTCTAAATGTAGTTCCCAGAATGAGTTACTCACGAGACAGTGTGAGAGAGCAACATTGATCAGGAGAGTGTCGCACGCCATGGATGTGGTAGAGTTTGCCTTTGAATCAATAATCACAACCAAGAAAGAAAACGGGGAAGGGGGAGCGAGATTCTAAGTCACCGGTGAGTACACACCCACACCGAGCACCAGCTCGAGTGAGCATACACCGCCACCCGGGGGTCGAGCCGGACCTCTCAGAATTACCCGAGGGTGGCTTCTCACCAGTGTACGGCCAGAAACCGACACGGTGCTCCCCAAGGGTCAACATCCGGGATAACATGCAGCTCTTCCAAATACCCTGAGGCAAACAACCATGATGTAGGCATCGGTAGTGAGAGGGTGCGAGGCCTAACATCTACCACATCATAACAAGATAGTCTGATGGGAGCCATGCTTGTGCCAGAGGGAACTCCTGGGTAGCTTGACAATTGCTTGATGAGGATGGAGTCAGCAGCAAAGGCGCTCTTGGACGACGGCTTCCCACGTATGGCCATGATCATTCAATCTGTACATGTGTGTGCCATGGATAGTGAGACAAGAGAGAATAGAGATGTGAGTAACCAGCAAATAGAACGAAAATCCAGCACTTCCCCGTGGTCCACAGACGGACATCGTACAAGTGGTGACAGAATGGCACAAACAGTAACATGTAAGCGTGAAGGTGACAACTAGACAGGCATAAACCAAGCACCTCAACCTGGGTCATGGGGACAGGTAAGGCCAATGGCATGGACAGCACACTTGAAGACATTTATGCTGAGTGCCTTGGTGAGAAATCCAGCCCTTTGTGATCGTGTATCCACCCAAACCACTCGGATAATGCCAGGAACAATGCACTCACGAAGAGAGTGATGATCCACATTGATATGCTTGGTGTGTGAATAATGTATGCCGCTGTTTTCTACAATGGCTTTTGTGCTTTGATTGTAACAGCGCAGAGTGATACAGTGAATGGGGACACACAACCATTGTAGAAGGCGACAGAGCGAGATAGCTTCACATGTACCTACACCAAGAGCTACGTACTGAGCCTCAGTTGTGGTGCGGGTAACACACCTCTGTTTTCCTCTTTTCTTAGAGAATATATCCTATTCCACTCTGCGCATCAGTGTCATGTGCCCAGTCGCTGTCAGTGAACCCATAAATAAGTATTGAGGACTGTGCACAAAAGTACAATCCAATTTGTGGTGTGGAGAGTGCATAGCACACCACGTGCAATGAAGCCTCAATCTGGCGAATGGAGAGAGAGAGAAATTTCACAGCAAAGGCAGCGTCAGCATGAGTAGTGATGGCAAAGTACATCAAGGAGCCAATGACCCTGAGGGAGTCTGTCATGTCCCCCAATTTTGACAGCTCTGAGGACCTTAGCAGTAACTGACTTGCTAAATTCATGGTTGTAGAAGCTGAGGGGACAGCCATGAAAATTGGTCGAAACCGCTCCTCCAAGCTGTGGACATACGCAGCTAGATGGATGTGTAAGGTGTGGTTCGAGCCATCACGCTCTAGATCCATGCTTGGAAAGACGCGAGTTGGAACGTGGTCTATCATCTTGTGTGCAGAATATAAGAGAGCCTTGGCGTACTAGACAGCTGCGACGTTGGGAGGAGCAATCAGAATGTCATCCATATAGACAAGGATAGCAACAAGCAATTTTGAGGGAAAACTGAGGAACAAGGCAGGGTGTATAGTGTTCATCCAGAAGCCCCCTTTTGTCAGAGTTGTTGTAATCTCCTGTAGTGTGGAGACGACCTGAGCCAATAGAGGGCCTTGTGCAAACGCCATATCTGACTTGTTCCATCTGTTCAGCAAGGTGGCTACACCACGGAGATTCCTTGTCAAGTTTGCCATGAAGGAAGGCATTAGTGACATCCATCTGTTTGAGTTCCGAATCATGCTAGGCCACCAAGCTGAGCAGTACCCTGGCAATGGTGTAGCGACCAAGTGGGGCTAATGTCTCATCAAAGTCCACCCGTGGGACTTGAGATAATCCTTTTCTTGTGAGGCCTGCCTTTTATCTTTCAACAGTGTTGTTGGCATTCAGCTTTCACTGGTATACCCACTTTGCAGCCACTGCTTTGTACCCTGGGAGGAGAGGAACCAGCTCGTAGACATCATGCTTGAAGAGAGCACCAAGTTCAGCTCGCATAGCCTACTCCCACAAGGTGGAGTCGGACGGATTGCGAGCACCCTGCACTGTCACGGGTTCAGGTGGAAGGGGGAATAGACCAGCAGCTGCAAATCATGAGGCAACATACCCAGTGACGGACAAGTTAAGAGCTAGGAAAAACTCCTACTCAATGAGAGAGTAGTAAAGGGAGGTACCGGGGTGCACGACAGACACAAAAACTGGTGAGGAGGTGGTCACTAGGCCAAGGGCACGGATACCAGGATCACCCGAGATGACAGGGTACAAGTGAGAGGGAAGTACACGGAGACAAGACCGTCAAAATCGCATACAACCTGGCGATCTCCGCGCCGGGTAAAACTCCATTCGAAGTGGTTTATGGCAAACTACCTGTCCCATCAGCTGGACTACACAACTAGAGCAAGAAGCCCGTGGTTGATATTCAACGCCACGGCTTCTCCTCCATCCGAGAAGAAACATAGCAGACACTCGCAAAGACACGAGCAGCGATGCAACGAGCAGCTGGCCGCCATCGCAACAACCATGTGTTTGCCGCAGGCGACAAGGCTCTCCTGAGTTCGGCAAACATAAAACTCCGCGCGGCTGAACGTTAGAAGCGTAGACCCCGATGGTTGGACCCGTTTAAGAATGAGCGCATGCAAACCCCTGTGGTTGCGTGACTCAAATTCCCCGACACTATGCACGTTCATCCGGTATTACATATCAGCACACTCAAGCACTACCGAGATCCGGGATCGAACTTATTTGGCAAGGATGTACCTCCCCCTCCACCTGTACAAATGGACGAAGACAAAGATTATGTCATCGGAGACATCCGTGGCCATTGACGACGTGGCAAAATGACAGAATATTTTGTCAAGTGGTACGGCTATGATGCTGCATATAACAGCTAGGTATCCTATGACAACCTCCGCGACGTCAATCAAATGGTTGCCGGATCCTATGGACGTCACCAGGCCACATTTGTATGGGTACCATGACATCGTAGCTAAAATGAGGGGAAGTGTTACGTACCACACATACACAAGTCCCTAATCTTTTCGAGTTGGCATTTATGTCATTACAAAAATAGCACATCACGTGACGAGACCTCAATCTCCACTCCAACGGTCGAGGGTAATCCGTTAAACTGTCCTCACCCTTCGGCGAACCTTCTTGCACTTTCTGACAACTTTGACCACGTTCGAGAATCAACGACATAAGTGCCACGACCTTTCGGTCGACTTCTTGATGCATCGAGAAATATCTAGATTTATGAAGATGCATCTCGCATCTTCGCCGTTGATCTTAGGAGCCCTCGGATTCCTCGGCAGAGTTTCTCAATCCAACTACTTACCACACAAATCTACACGCATCCCTCGATGATCGATCCAATGGCCCTGACTATCTCTCATTTGTAACTCGAAAGTTATATCTATTTGTTCTTTCATTTCGACACTTGTCATCAAAGTACACTTGTCGCTAATTACAAATTGCTTTAGTGTCCCAAATTCTCAATCGTACTTTCCCTCACAATATTCACCAGTTCACCATCACGCTCCGTTTGGCATACAAATTTGACGGTCCTCATTGATTGGATGAAAAGTTTGTGGGTAGAAAGCAATTTTGGGATAGCGATTGTTATGCCAAACAGAGCATAGATGGTGAACAGGTAGAAGTTGCATGGAAAAACACGATTTGGAATTTAGGACACTTCAACAAGTTATAATTAGCGGTAATTGTACTTAGATGACAAGTGTCAAAACGTTTGAGAATATACATACAAGTGTCGAGTTACGAATGAGGCACAGTCAGGGTCGTTGGATCGGTTTTCGAGTGACGCATGTGGGGTCACGTCATGAGTGGTCCGATTCGAGAAGCTCCACCAAGAAAGTGGGGGGCTTCAAGGATTGACGTTGAAGATGCGAGATGCATGTTTATAGATTGAGATATGTCTCCATGCGTCGAGAAGTCGACAGAAAGGTCGTGACACTCCTGTCACAGATTCGCGAAAGTGGTCGAAGTTGTCAGAAAATTCGGGAAGGTTCACCTGAGGGCGAGGGCAGTTGGCCAAATTACCATCGGCCGTCAGGGTGAAAATCGGGATCTCATCGTACGGTGGGTTGTTTGTGTAATAACAAAAATTCCCACTCGGAAAGATTAGGAGCTTGTGTGTGTATGGTAGGTAACACTTCCCCCCTTTTTTCGCGACGTCCCGGCGCACATACAGATGTGGCCCCGTGACGGCGGTAATAACCGTCAATGAGGTGATCGACGTCTTGGAGGTTTTCGTAAGATTCCCAGCTGTTATGCGTAGCCGTGTCACTTGACAAGATACTCTATTGTTTTTCCACATCGTCGATGGCCGAGGATGTCCTTGATGACATTCGGTGTCCTTGTCTACTTGTACATGAGGAGGAGGAGGGACATCCCTTCTGGGGAAGGTCTCTCCGTGGTCTCGATAGTGCTTGAGTGGGCTGACATGGAACACCGGATGAGCTTGCATACTATTGGAGAATTTGAGTCGTACAACCATGGGGGTTTGCATGCGTTCAATCTCGAACGGTCTCAACCATTGGGGTTTGAGCTTTAAGAGTCAGTTTTGTGGAGTTTGATCTTGGCCGAGCTGAGGACTTTGTCACCAATGGCAAAAACTTCGTCACTATGATGTCGGTCAGTTGCTCTTTTCATCGTTGCTTGCGTCTTCGCGAGTGTTTGTCGTGCTTCTTCCTAAATGGTAGAGAAGTCCCGGCATTGGACGTCAACCGTGGGAATGTTGCTTCGGCTCTGTAGTCTAGGTGGTGTGGCAAGAAGTTTGCCATACACCACTTCAAACGTAGTCTTACCTCTTGCAGTGGCAATTCTGAATTATAAGCGAGTTCGGCGGTCGAGAGTTTTTGTGCCCAATCCGTCCCATGGGGTTTGCATAATGTTTGGAGAAGTTGTTTGAGCGTCTCATCGGTCCCATCGGTTTGGCCGTCAGTTTGAAGATGGAGCGCCGTTGATAGGTGGACCCGGTTGCCGTTGCGAATCATTACTTCGCACCCAAAACGGCTTGTGAATCGACTTTCTCTGTCACGTGTGATGGTTCTCAGTATGTCGTGTAGCCGCACGATGTCATTTAGAAACAGCCATATTGTCCCTTTGGCGTTGACGGTGGTCGTTGTCGGGATAAAATGGGAAATTTTTAAAAACCTGTTGACAACCATCAGGTTTGCGTCACATCCCATGGGTGTGACTGGTAATCCCGTGACGAAGTCCATGGAGTTGCCAACCCATGATTCTGTCGGAATAGGGAGCGGCTACAAGATTCCGGGTGGCCTCGTGCGACGGGGTTTCTGTCGTTGACATGTGCCGTAGAAGACGTTTGCCACGTCAGGTTGCATCTTGTCCCACCAGTAGTTTTCTGCCAGCTTTTTCATCGTCGTCCTCTCCAAAGTTTCCACTCATACCTTTGTCGTAGCATTCTTTGAGCAGCATGAGGTGAAGTTCGTCGTTCGGGGGAATGAACACCTGGCAAGTGAATCATCGTCGCTAATTGGGTGTGTCATACCAAGAACTTGCCTTGTCGTATCCGCTGTGCTGGTCGTAGCCTCGTGGGAACGATCTCACAAGATACGGATCTCGTTACAGCTATAAAGCTGCTGCCTCAACCATTAGATCTGGTTTGCGACTGAGTGCAGCTGCTGGGTTGATTTTGCTTAGCCAGTACTCGATATTGTAGACGAAACCAGATTCAAGGAACTCCAGCCATCAGGTTTGACGTCGATCAAAGTTTGGCTGCGTCTTCAAATATTTCAACGCACGGTGGTCGATGCGTGCGATGCATCGGTGGCACTCCAGGTAACACCGCCATGTATTAAATGCATGTACCATTACCAGTATTTCTTTCTTGTGTATGGCGTAGTTGAATTCCGGTCCTTGTAGTTTTGAGACATGTATGCGACTGGTTGCTCGTCGTTGACGTGGTCTTGTAGGAGGGCTATGCCGATGGCTCGATCTGAAGTGTTCATAGCCAAAACGTAGTCGGCCGTTGGATCGGCTAATCATAGGACAGGCGCCGAAATCAGAGCTTTCCGCAAAGCGATGTACGCTTTTTTATTGTCTCCCCACACCCACTCATGTTCTTTTCGAGTGAGGTCAGAGAAAGTTGTTGACACTCGGGCGTAATCTTGTACGAAGCGCCAGTAGTGATTACAGAAGCCGAGGAAAACTTGAATTTCTCAAATGTTGTTTGGCATTGGCTAATAAGCGAATGCTGCCACTTTTTCTGGATCCATGGTGATCCGCCTGCCATTGAAACCGTGATCCAAAAACTTGTTTAAACAACAACCAAAGTCACAACTTGAGATTTTCCTATAAGAATCTCTTTGTAAAACTTTGAGTACTTTTCGAAAATGTCCATCGTGCTCGTCCGGGGCACGGATATACACCAGAATGTCATTGAGGTACACCACGTCAAACCCGTTGAGGTACGGACAACAAATGTTGTTCATTGCCGTCATGAATGTCGCAAGGGAATTCGTAACTGTGAACGGCATAACCGTAGAATTAAAATGTCCGTAATTATTTTGGAACGCCGTCTACTCAATGTCGGCATGCGCCACACAAATCTGGTGATAACCGATGCGTACATCAATTTTGGTGAAAATTTGAGCCCCTCGAAGTTGGTCAAAGAGTACGTCGGCTCGGGGGAGAGGGTAGCGGTTCTTGATGGTAGCGTCGTTCAATGCCCGATAGTCCACGCACATCCGCATTTTACGAACAGTATTGGTTCATCGTATGGTGACGTGGATGGGAGGATGAACCCCTGAGGGATCATCTCGTCGAGTTTCTTTTTTCACTCGGTCAGCTCGTGATCGCTCATCCTATAGGCCCCTTGAGTTGTGGGTCAACTACCCGGCTTTAGTTTGATGTGATCATCGATCTCCCGTTGAGGTTGTAGGATTTCTTGGAGTTTGTCAGGGAAGACGCTCACAAACTCTTGAATGATTGGTGCAAAATCTCCTGGTACCATTGCGGACTTTGTTGATACCGATGACGCTGATGAGGCCCATGAGTCAGCAGATGCCACTTCTTCTTCCTCCATTGGCTCGAGATTTTTGAGCCACGCACGAGTTCCATGTTATATGCAGTACTTGGCCACGTTGAGTGGTGTTGATTGTACGGATCATCGCTTTTCAATTACTGTGGTTTCCTCTGTTTCTTCAACCTTTGTTGTGTCAGCTGTCGTCTTCCGTCCCACACGCGGAAGTTGTCGCTTGGCGCTGTTGATTTCCATATAGGCATCGTCTCTTTTCCAGTTGACCTGCGGATTGTGTCTGTATTCTGTATTCAATTCCATCCGAGAATGATTTTGTGATCACTCATTGGACCGGACCTCTAGACCGTTACATCGCGTAGATCTCCCACTTAAAGTCGTAGTGGTTCTCGGAGTCTCCGTATTTGTAATCTTCCATCGACGGTTTTTCCTTCAACATCCCTGGTTTGGTCTACAAACTCAGCTTGCAAACCATGTCGTTGGTTACAAAATTATGAGAAGCGCCTCCATCCAATAGTGCCAGTATCATTCTGCGACTCTTGCATCCTCGAGGTTGGACTTTTAGTAGCATTACCAGTTTGTTGTCCTCGTACCCCTCGTCGAACTTCATCATCTCGAAAACCCTCTACGGCATTGTAGATCGTTCAAATGGGCGATCGTTCGACCTTGATCACTCCTTGCAGACAAGAGTTGCGCCTTTCACTTGTTTCCTTTGTCGTTTCCCGATGCATTTTTCTGCGACTCCCCCCCCCGCTCCTGTCCTTGGCCTGCTGCTTGCTTCGGCAATTGCAAGTAATGTGCTTGACTTTTCTGCAGTTGTAGCAGGTGCGCGTATCTCTCTGGTCGACGGCCTCCACTTCCATTGGAGTCAAGGAGTCCCCCACTGGCTTTCTTCCATTTCCACGGTATTTGTGATTGGGAGGTCGCCAACCATAAATTCCAGGATCCAAGCATTGTAGTCATCACTGTCAATCGTTTTTGCTACGGCGATCATCTGTGGTAACTCGATTTGGATGCCGAAGATGGAAGTTGCTCGTCGATGTCTTGCTTAAGGTCATTGTTGTTGTGAAAACAGAGTTCCTCAGGGGTGATGTCTGCACCAATGATGATCTCGGGGAATCTCCGCATTTACTCTACCACACTGGACTACTCACGGAGACATTGGAGCTTGTACAAGGTGTCGGACTTCTTGTTCGGTCGTCTGCATTGTGTGAGCATCGCGCGCTAGAATCCGTTCGAGTTGGTTGGTTGCGTCAGTGCGTCTTGCCTCTCTTGGTTGCTCTGCTGCAAGGGTAGAACGCTTGTAGTCGCTGATATAAGACAGGCGCCATTGGCCATTGGTGATGCCCCGCCGGTCTCCTGAGTCATTGGATGGCCTTTAGATCAGACCACCAACTTAGCGTCCTGCCACGCAGAAGCGCGGTCGCGAGGTTCATCTTTGTTTGTTTGTCGTTGATCCTAGCAGCGATGAAGTACACTTCCAAACTCGTCAGCCACATCCGAACCGTCAGTCCTTTAGAATTTACACGATCCAACGATTCTGGTGGGGCCAGACAAATTTTGGGTTCGCTCAAGAGTTGGGTATTTCTCTCGATGAGCACCATTTCTCGTGTGATTGCATTACGAAGAGCCTCCATCGCGACGTTGAGTTGTTGGAGCAAATGGCTGTTGATCCCCTTGAGCACAGAGATGCGGTTTGCCAGTTCCTCATTGACCCGCGCATGTCATCTGGTGCCACCTATTGTTCTTGCTTCATCGTTGAGGCTGTCAGTATGGGCGATTGGTTTACTGCCGTTGGATCCGCGACCGGATTGGTCATCGGAGCCGTATCGGTTCATCCAACTTCCGCATAGCCTGCCATGCTAGCATTGGCTGCCACTTCAGGATTCGCATACATAGGAAAATTCGACTCCTCCATCGCTGAAGTCATCGTCAAGGACCTGCTGCTAGTCGTCGACTGCACTCGCTCGCTTCACCTTATAGTCGCGAGGTCTGCGAAGTCTTTACGTGCGAGATGAGCTGATAGCTTGTGCGAGGTAGTCCCCAAGATAGGTAAAGTAGTCGGATGCCTCTCCAATACAGGTGCCCTTTGATACCAAGTGTTCTGTCAAACGAAGCGTAGATGGTGAACAGGCAGAAGTTGCGAGGCAGAACACAATTTGGAATTTGGAACACTTGAACAATCTATAATTAGCGGTAAGTGTACTTCGATGACAAGTGTCAAAATGATCGAACATATATATACAAGTGCCGAGTTGTGAATGAGGCACAGTCGTGGTTGTTGGGTCAATTCTCGAGCAACACGTGTGGGGTCGCGTCGTAAGTGGTCGGATTCGAGAAGTTGCGCCAAGAAATCGGGGACATTCGAGGATCGAAGATGAAGATGCGAGATGTATATTTATAAATCGATATATGTCTTGATGCGTTGAGAAGTCGACCGGAAGGTCGTGACACTTCTGTCGTGGACTCACGAGTGTGGTCGAAGTTGTCAGAAAGGTCGGGAAGGTTCACTTGAGGGCGAGGGCAGTTGGCCGAATTGCCCCCGATCGTCGGGGTCAAAATCGAAGTCTTGACGCGTGGTGGGTTGTTTTTGTAATAAGAGAAATGTCCACTAGGAAATATTAGGGACTCGTGTACATCTAGTACGTAACAGAGATGTGCCCCTCAACTAGGCGGAGTAAGCCAATGGCGTAGATGGTATGTTTCCTCATCCCAGTGCTTGCGGTTAAGGTACCATCTACATCGTTGTGTTATTTGGTCCACGGTTGTGTATACGTCATAAAACTATTTTCTCCTCACGAATTCAAATTCTAGCTATGGAGTCCTCCCGATGAACTGAGTTCACAACTCGTTTCGAGTGATGTTCGAATGCGTCCGAGTGCCTGAGATATTTGAACGGGGGCATAGAGAAAAATGCAATTTTAACAAGGGTTTCAAAGTAGTACACACCTTTGGCCAGTTGTTACAAGCACCCAAAAATTTCCACTTTTTCAAGTAGCACACAAAAATGGCCAGTTGTTGTACGAGCACACACATTTGTCCACGGCGTGAANACGGTTGTGTATACGTCATAAAACTATTTTCTCCTCACGAATTCAAATTCTAGCTATGGAGTCCTCCCGATGAACTGAGTTCACAACTCGTTTCGAGTGATGTTCGAATGCGTCCGAGTGCCTGAGATATTTGAACGGGGGCATAGATGAGAGAAAAATGCAATTTTAACAAGGGTTTCAAAGTAGTACACACCTTTGGCCAGTTGTTACAAGCACCCAAAAATTTCCACTTTTTCAAGTAGCACACAAAAATGGCCAGTTGTTGTACGAGCACACACATTTGTCCACGGCGTGAAGTTGCACACAAAATTGTCCAGTGGAAAAATGTCCTCTCGCAAAAAAGCACACAAAAATGTCCAGTGCGTGCAGGTGATGCCACGTGGCAGCAGACCTTTGCAAACACTTGTTTCTCTATTTAAAGGAAAGGTTGAGTAAGTGCAAGTACAGTTAAACTGTATGTTTCACTCCGTTGTTGGAACATGACCCTAGGCAGCGAAGTTTACAAACACTTTGTTTGCCTTGCGTGGAGTGAGTATAGGTGGAAAGTTTTGTGTGCTACCTTTCCGGTAGCACAGAAAAGTAGCCTTCCATGAAATAGCACACAAAAATGTCCACCTAGATTCACCTCATGTAAGAAAAAAAGGATTGTAGCAAACTTTGTTACCCAAGGTCGTGTTCCGTTAAGGGAGTGAAACACACCTTCTAACCATAATTTCACATACTCGACCTATATTGCAGAGAGAGAAACAACCATTGCGAAGTGGAAAGGCCATTAAAAGTTTGCACGGGTATGGTGCCACATGACATCTTTCTGTGCTTTTTTCTGATTGGACGTTTGTGCACTGGAAATTTTTTGTGTGCTAATTCACGCGGTGGACAGATTTGTGTGCTCGTGCAGCGACTGGCTATTTGTGTGTGCTACTTGACAGGATGGATAGGTTTGAATGCTCTTACAGCGACCGGCCATTTTGGTGTGCCACTCTAAAAACCATGCTAAAATTGGTTTTTTTTCCCGGGCATTCGATCTCTTCTCCGCGTAAGCTGTCGACGCTCCAAGAACCCAGGAAAGCTGCCCGAAAATTGAAGAACCGAGATCCTTGTTTGCTCGTTTCGAGCCGTGGCCCATATGCCGTCTTCGCAAGTTGATGCCGGGATGATTGGGTCTGTGATGTAGTCCGGATAGCAATGAGGAGAATAGACTTCCTATCCAGCTAATCGTCCGCGTCAGTCCAAAATGCGTCCGCTAGTTCTCTCCTGGACTCACGCGGATGCGGTTCGACGTCGAGGCTGGTATACAAGCCGGATTGGCTGGTCACTCGGAGACACGCCCCATTTGCCGTGAGAGAAGCTTCCGAACCACCGGGTCGGTGGATCGTCAGACTCATCCGCCGACCGGCAAAGTTACGGTCCGCCCCTTTTTCCTCTCGTCTTCTCGCACTTCACCCTTCAGGGCGAGTTACGGTCATGACCAGCCCCGATTTCCATATTTGGAATTTTGGAGACCCTGCTTTCGAAATATAGATCATCGGAAACCACTCAGTGTGGTGCCTGAACTCCATCTGCCCCTGAGGGTATGTAGGAATGGTTGCATTGTGAATTTCCGCCTTTTTATTTTTTCTCACTCTATTCATAAATTCTATGATTTAATTTTTCTTACACAAACTCTCGTCGAAGTGGTGGTTTTACGTATCGAATGCAATAGGATCCTCGTACGAACGTTGTTATTTCCGGTGTTCAATTCCCTTTCTTGAACATTAAAAGTAACATTCACACTTTGCACCCCAGGGTATATGGCAATAATACAGCATACCCCGTGTCGACGGGGTATATTGCAAAATCACAATGAACTCCTAGGTATTTATTGTTTAAAACCCGTAATTTGTGGTATTCTATTTAAATAATGTACTCTATGGGGTATTCAGAGACCAAGAAGCGAATTTAGTGGTTCTTGGAGACCTTTTATTGCCGAACGGGGGATGGTAAAATTTTCATCTTCGGAAACGGGGTTTCTATGTATTTTCCTGTCCGCCGACGTTGCATGCGAAACTGGGGTACATGCTGGCACTTCATTTACGACGTGATGCTTTCATGGATGCCGAGCAGACAGCCTGGGTGCCGAAGGCCAAGATCCGTCTGAGCATGACCGACCCTTCAGCTAAACAGCATGGACCATCAGTTGAGGTCGTCCACGTCTGGATTATGACGTCACTGATGCTCACGCTCTTGCGTGACCTCCAGGTGATGGCCAGGCGTGGCGCATGGTGTGCCCGCAGGTGGGCGATGCGCACCCCGCTGGCCGAGGTCCGGAGCGACGGAGGGAGCGTCGGAGAAAGTGTTTTCCGCTTTTGTGACTGGCGTGGTCGCTGTTCTTGGCTGCGAGGCAGTCGTGCGAGAGGAGAGGAGAGAGACGGAGGGAGGCAGGTTCGCCTTTCGCAACGAGTCATTCGCTCAACTATCAATTTCTTCAGTCTGTGCGCAAATCGGGCGCGATTGGAATCGAGGTCGAAGTGTCCGGGCGGATTTGCACGGATCAAGGGTGCCTTGCTCCGCGCGAAGCTCGAGTACCCACCTCAGTGACGGTTTCGTGGGATCGGCAGCTGCGAACCCCGCGGAGTACTGATCACTGGACGCACTTCCCACGGTTTCACTTCGTGCTCCGCTCACAAAGCACCGTCAGCATGGACTCGTGATAGCTCTCGCTGACTCTATCGACCTTGGATATGTGTGCCGCCCCAGCAACCTAATCGTCAACGCAGGCCAACCCAGGCCGCGGCAACCCAGGTTCACTCAGGCCACAGCTGCTGCTTCAGGTTGAGGCACCCGCTTCGCAGAAAATCGTGAGAACAAAAAATAAGGGGGGGGGGGCGAGGCGGACGCATTGAGCACAGGACTGCTGCTTCAGGTTGAGGCACAAGCCTTTGCTCTAATCTACCTAAGACATGATAAGACCATGGTGACCTGTCTGGCTGGCGGCAGAAGTAGGGGGGTCAGGACCCCATGTTTCGCCACAAGGTCCCACCACCTTCACCTTGCGCAAATAAATGTCTTTTCCCTTCACCCTGGATCGCCAGGAGCTCTCTCGTCCGCAGCCCCGGCGCTCTAGCCAGCACCAGCAGCACCCCTCCATCGGCACGGGCTGGTCGGTCCTCGGGCTGGACCAACGCCGCGGTGCGACAGGCTCGTACTCCTCGTCATCCTCGTCCTCCTACCTCCTCCCCCTCCGCCGCATTCCAAGACAGGGCGCAGCAGGGGCATCAGCAGCAGGCATGGGGCAGGCGGGGCCTGCGCCCGCCAGCACGGTGTCGGCTGTCGGCGTGTTTGGCATCCCACAGCGGTACATTATTGTTTTCCTGACCTTCATCTGCACGTCGGTGTGCTACATCGAGCGGATTGGGTTCTCGGTGGCCTACACCTCGACCGCGATCAAGGACGGGGTGGACCAGGCCACCAAGGGCTGGGTCCTGTCCGCCTTCTACTACGGCTACGCCAGCTCCCAGGTCCCCGGCTCGTGGGCCGCGCAGAGGTTCGGCGGGCGGAGAGTGCTCACGGTCTCCTTCATCTTCTGGTCCGCCCTCTGCATCTTCACGCCGACCGACCCGGGCTCGCACATCCTCTTCCTCGTCGCCATCCGCCTCGCCGTCGGCGTCGCGCAGGGCTTCATCTTCCCCTCCATCCACACCGTGCTGGCGCAGTGGATCCCGCCGCACGAGAAGTCGCGCTCCGTGTCGCTCACGACGTCGGGCATGTACTTTGGGGCCGGCGCGGCGATGCTCGGGCTGCCGAACCTCGTGGCGGCCCGCGGCCCCGAGTCGGTGTTCCAGCTGGTGGCCGTGATGGGCATCGCGTGGGCCGCCGTGTGGATGAGGTACGCCACCGACCCGCCCGGCGGCGCCACCAGCTTCCCCGCGCACGCCGCCCCTGGCGGCGTTGGCGGTGTTGGCGGTGGTGCTAAGGGAGGAGGCGGAGTCCACCACCATCACCACCACCATCACCATTTAGTAGGCGGGCAGCCGACGACCAAGAGTCCTGCGGTAGACGGGGTAGTGGGGTCGGCTGGTGGGC
>SZWC01012648.1:38137-58470 GCA_023375785.1 Penium margaritaceum | reverse complement strand
CGTCTCCCCCCTCTCCCTCGTTGAGGGAGGGCTGACGGGCCAAGGGGGGTCGTCTCCCCCCTCTCCCTCGTTGAGGGAGGGCCGACGGCCCAAGGGGGGTGTCTCCCCCCTCTCCCTCGTTGAAAGAGGATCGATGGCCGAAGGGGGGCGTCTCCCCCCCTCTCCCTCGTTGAGGGATGGCCGACGGCCCAAGGGGGGCATCTCCCCCCCTCTCCCTCGTTGAGGGAGGACCGACGACCCAAGGGGGCGTCTCCCCCCTCTCCCTCGTTGAGGGAGGGCCGACGGCCCAAGGGGGGTGCCTTCCCCCTCTCCCTTGTCGAGGGAGGGCCAACGGCCCAAGGGGGGCGTTTCCCCCCTCTCCCTCGTCGAGGGAGGGCCGACGGCCAACAGAGGGGGCGTCTCCCCCTTTCCCTCTCGAGGGTGACGTTCTAAAGGAGGGGGAGGCTTGGGATGGAGGCTAGGAAGCTTCCTGCCCCCTTCCTTCCCCCGTGGACGGGCCAGGCCTCCCACCTCCCCGTCGCTTCACGGGCCACGACTGGCCGTGCAAAAACGCCATACAACCCAAAACTGCCTGGGTGAACGTGCGTGAGTGTTGCAGGCGGAAGAGGGCAAGTGTTGAAGGCGAAGGCACTGGTTCAATTCCCGATTTTTCTTTTTTTTGGGCGTCGTGAACCTGGCTCACAGAGACGAAAATTATTTCTTTGTTTGAACCCGGTTTCGACCGCCGTAAAAAGTGCAATAGAGCTCTGAGGAGAATCGATCATTTTCCCAACACTCAAAATAAGTACCGATTGTACAAAAAGCATGACGTTTGCATGACAAAGGTGCCGATTGCACCAACAAGTGCCGATTGCACATCAAACGTGCCGATTGCACAAGAAAAAAAATACTGACGGTGGCTCCCCACCACCCGGGGCTCCGCCCTGTTAACCGTTTTCAAAGACATCGAAAACGTGAAGCCTTTTTTTGGTCGAACCCGCGTGTGTGGTCAAGTTGACCATGGGTTTTGACACAAGAATCCAAAAGCTCTAGTTGGGCTCTTCCAAAAATCATCAATCCTGATTTACTTCTTCTTTTCTGTTGCGAAGCACAAAAGGGAGGAAAACCGACAGTTTTCTGTGCCCTCAGCAAAAACCGCTTGGAAATGTCCAGAGCAAGAGATTTAGCACCGATCGTGCCTAAATTTGTTAGGATAAACCTCAGAGTTTGGGGTATTTTGTAAAAAACCCGCAAAGGCTCGTATTTTTTTTCAGGGCACGACATGGCTCAACGCGGGTCGTACATGCGCTAAACAAGTTTCGTTTGCGCAAAGGAGCGTACATCACCATACACCCCGACGGTGATATGAATCGAGACGAATTCTCGATAGAACTAACGAAAGGCACCGAATTTGCTGCAACCACTCGAAAACTCATCTACCTACTGCAACAATGCAAAATGTACGACCTGCACAAAACGAGTGCCGTTTGCTCGGGCATCGGCCACGTCATCGACGTAAGTGTCGATTGCACTACGGACAATAGCACACGTGCCAGTTGCACGGCGTCGAGCATTGAAAAGTGCTAGTTGCACTTTACTCATGGATGCCAAATGCCTTCGTGATGCTAGTGCTGGTTGCAAAAAAAAAAAAAGTTCGGTGTCGAACACACCAGTGAAAAGATGCTAAATGCACATTAATCATGGATGCCAAAAACATCCGTGATGCTAGTGCCGAACGCACTGCACATGGTCTGCGGAGGTATGACCATAAAAAACGCCGATTCCGTATTCACGTGGGTGTCGATTGCACCAAGAATGTTGGATAAGTCATCCGTGAATGGATTTCGACAAAACAAGAATGTGAGTGTCGATTGCACTCTGAACACAAACGCGATAGTGGAAATCCACGCGTGATGGTCAATTGACAAGTGCCGGTTGCACTTGGAATATGACCGACATGGAAAATACAATCGAAGCATTCACACGAGTGCCGAACGCACGACTACCATGATGTGGAATGCATGGCCGATGCGTGCATCAATTAAATCGTTGACACGAGTGTCGAATGCATTATTGTCATAAATGCCCATTGCACGATTGGCAAAAGCTGCGGGTTGCACTTTTGTCATGGGTGCCGAATGCATCGGTGATGCGTGTGCCGAACGCACTATGGAGTCCTGCTTGGACTAGCTATGCTAGTGATGATGGTACAAAACATGTAATAGGATGCCGATTGCATCAATAACATGGGTGCCGATCGCACCTCGTTGTATCAACTAGCAAGAACTAGCCAAATCATTGCCTCGACAGGCTAGCTTGTGATAGTCCCCCAAACGAAAGCATACGATCTATGCGCAGAAATGGTTCTAGGGACAAGCGGGTCAAGCACATTGTTTGAAAGCGTTGGTTGACGTTTGCAAGGCATCTCGACGACGTCGAGGATGGTCATACTGTTGGATTCCTCGAATAGAGAATTGACAGGCATGGCTAGAAACAATCAAAGACGGCTGTGGTGATCAGATGTATGCCCGAACGGCATCACAAAAGTACAGTGGTCTCGGTCGTCACCGACTGTGACGATCGCTGAAGGTTGAAAACTTCGTGCTGCCGATAACAGTATGAAAAGATACTTCCGGAGAAGTACAAACCAAAATTAAAACGGATAAATCACATGTGTGACGAGGACGAATTCCTCATATTTGGACCATGCTAAAGGTGGACGAACTCCTTCGTATCCGTAGATGGAACGTGCTACAAAAGCCTCGTCGGTTGAGCACCAGTTCCAAAAAAAAATGCACGGCTTGCATGACTGCAGGAGGTCAGAGCGCATGACCAAGTGCTGGAGACAAACCGCTTTTCAATCGGTCAAGGTATGCGATTCATACCATGGTACTTCATTCTTGTGAAGTTGGGTACACGGCATGCGTGGAAAACGTGCACGACATGCACAAAAACCCTTATCCACTAACTCTTGGTGCGTCAATCACGACATCAAGTTATGGATAACTTAGGTTGACGAATGATCACAATGGTTTTGTGATATTTGATCAAGCTGACGATATCAGCTGATGTTTTGGATAAAAATGGCGACACCATTTCACCAAACAGGTGGTTTGGAGGGTGCAGAACGTGTTCTTTGAGAGTCGCACATCTCATTGCGCTACAATGTTCAAAGGCCAATGTGATCGTTTCATGACTAAGCCAGTGTCATGACTATGTCATGAGATGTTGAACAAAGGTGTGTCCGTACGCTGACTTTAATCCTAGAGGATTGACATCATGCTGCCGGTACACAGTGTGTATTGGATGCATCAGTACCTTTTGGAGGTTCTGTGCATCATTAGTCATGGTCGATACAAACATTGGTCCATGATTGAACATGACCAGGATGATACCTTTGAATAAATTCTCAATGGTGAAACCATTGACACCCTATCACTCGGTGAGTGATGGATACACATCGTAGTACCCGGTTGGTACAGACGATAAAAACATACATGAGTGTACTCACAACCCTGTTCATGAGACAAGGATTATTGTCAACGAGGGTTGTAAATGCGCCAGAGAGTGGCGGAGACTCTTCGTCGGGTCAGCAACGATTTGAGACACCGCAGTGCGGTGGTCGAAGATTGCAAGAGTCAATTCTGGCGTATGACAAGATTGACCGAATGCCGAATGTGAACAAATTTGAGGACGACACCTTCAGTCTATCATCACTCGATGAGTGAACATGTCATGGACATTGATAGAAAAAAGTGCGTGAACCGATGTCGGTGACATGAGTTCACCCACAGTTCTGTGAAAGTTCCATTTCAAAGAAAACGAGCGACACTCCTTTTTCTACTAATGGAGCTCTAGAGTACTATGACGATCTCATATTTTTCTACAAACCAACTACGACATAGTTCGGATCACAAAAAGCTCTTGGTTTTGTGTCTAAAGTTTATGACTATGACCATAAAAACGACCTATAAGCCGATAGCTTTATGCTAACAGCGTGTTTGCATCCACATCTTGGTGGTCCGACCGACCACATAACGAGTCATCATCGACATTGAAACAAAATAACGACCAGTGTGTCGTAACCAATGTTGATGTTAAAGACTCTTCAAGATGGACCTTGAGAAACGATATTTCTCATCAGAATCTTTCGATGTTTTAAGAAATGCCCCAAAGTTAATGGCATCGTGACACGGTACACTAGCCGTGTACGTCACGATCTTCAAACATCATGCGGATAGATTATGATTATGCCAAAGATATGGTATAACACCACCTATGCGATATCGATGTGCAAAATAAATCCAACATCCGATTTGTTGGAACCCAATCCATCTCCAAGAGAGATCATAATGACTATGGTGTAGTCGAACCATGCCTCACTGACCCGAAAGGTCACAGTGAACGGACTCAAGCCCCTTGGTTTTGGGGATGGTTTAGTTGATGTACATTGTCGAATGCAAGTACAATATGCTTTTGGATGTTGCTGCGGTGATATCCACGATTGTCGTGGTTTGTCAGATGTCTTCGATGAGGGCGATACCCTCTAAGTGCCTCGGACACGGCATATGGAAAGCACTCTATTGAGTGGAAGTACTGAATGTACACAATTGAAGACATTGAAGCAACACGGATTGTTGCAACATGGCAAACACGATCCACTGGCGGGTTCCCGAATGGAACCCTTGGATGCGATGACACAAATACAGCAGAATTTAAAGAACTAGCTGTTCCAGGATCACCGGATGTGATTCGGAAGTGTTCAACCACAATCACATGGAATTGACACCGAAAGGTGTTCTTCCAACGTGTACCGCAATGATTGTGATCATGGTACACCCGTTGGGTGAATACCATACGATGAATACTTTGTTCGTGGATTGAATCCGTGGTCGTTGAGATCGGTTATCTCAGCTAACCTAGTTCAAAAGCAGTGTGCTTTTGACAGGGACGTGAGCGGCAGCCTACGGTACCCATTTCAGACAGAAATGAGGAGATGGTTGAAAGATCATCTAGGTCAGAGTATTGTCGTGTCTAATGACGGACGTTGACGACAACTGCGCATGCCAGACGACCGATGCCGCCTCCTTCAAAGATGGGTGCAATCTTTGAAAGGAAAAACAAGTGTGCTAAGCAACCATGTCTTAGGACCTTGGTGCCTCCCAACCCTAAGATAAAGCTAGCATGCAAGTCGCATGGGATTGGTGGAGCTTGGTTGAGTTCAGCCAACCAATCCACGGGTGCTGAACGAGGTCTAGTAGACCTACGCGTGGTCATGAACACGTGGCTGCAAACCGAAAGGATTGATGTCCGGATCTTGGATTGCACGTATTGACAATGTTGCAAGGAGGTACCACCTTGACAGCAACCCCTTGGAAGAGATCATGTCCCAACAAAATGGGAAGTGTTGTGTGGACCTGGACGGTTTTCGCGGGGACGCCCGGTTAATTGGTCACAGGGACGCTCCTTGCAAAAGGGGGAGGAGGCGTCACCACAACAACTTGCTGAACACGTACCACACGGAATGTGGGAAAATTTATTCTATGTACCCTCTTCCAAACTTGCAAGAAATTGTTGACATTGTACGTCCCAAAAGGCATCGACCATGCCACCGATACACACGTGTGATGAGTCTTCGATGAAGACTCACCAACACTTGTGAAGAACGTACAAGGATTGTACGTGTCCCTTCTTGGCAAGAGCCAAGGAATTACGCGATCAACACTAGATGTTGAGCACAAATTACCATATTCAAAAAAACCACAAGAGTGTGGTTGATTGTGCGTGAACGTGACGCAACCGTGTTGCGGATGACAAGAGTTCACAGGTGTGATCTTGTTTGCGCTTCTTGTTGCATGGTTTGCATCATGAAGTACGCGATGATCAAACCTCCGTGAGCAAATACGAACCGGGACGGTTCGAAGAAAAGGGGGAGGAATGTAGCGTACGCACCATTTTTAGAGATAAAGATGGTGTTTAAAAATAGTTCCCATGTTTTGGGAACTCGAGGCCTAGGTTTCGGGCAGTTGAGGCCCAAGAAAATAAGTACGAGCTAGAGTCCAGTTCGACTCCAGCCCGGAAAATATCTCTTGGCCTCATTTGAGGCAAGAGGAGTGCCGCGATAGAAATCCATCGCGTCACTCCTCCTCTCTAGCTAGCCGCTAGGGTCCTATTCCCACGTGGATGTGCCACGTGGGACGATAGGGTTTTAGGTTGCATGTTTACAAAAATGCCCTATGACGACTATGTCCATTCTTTGAGCGGTTCGTCTCAGCCAAAAGGGCTGAGGCGACCATTCGCTCGGGCTCCTGAGACGACTATTCTGAGGGCCTACTTTTTGGTTCTACAGTTAGTCGCAAAACAGCCCCATGGCTGTTACATCCATGGGGGAACTTTTTATTCACATCCATCTGGTGCAGCTCCCAGTCATGGTGAGCAACAACCCCAGACGGAGGGCGAGCGGTGGTCATGTAGCCAACGTGTAGGAAGGTGTCAATGAAATCCGCACCATCAACTTGTGAGAACACCTTGGACGTCAAGTGAGCCTTGTAGCAATCCAATGTGACATCAAGCTTCACCTTCTCGCAAAAGACCCACGTGGCATGTACAACCTTCCGCCTAGGCGAGAAGTCGACAAGCTCATATACGTCGTGCTCACTGATGTCTCTCACTTCATCCTCGCAAGTAGCATGCCACAGCTGTGCATCTTGAGTCGAGAGTGCCTCCTTCAACGTGCCTGGATTAGCCACCGTCGAAGGAGCACTCCGATTGGCTAAGGCACATGACTCTGGACTCAGCCTGACTACGACCAGGTCAGCTCTGACATTGCAAGCAACTGAGAACTCTCAGAAAGCCAACTCATGATTGACAGGCTATGATGGGTGCACCCAATTTTAGTTTGCCTTAACATTGAGGCCAAGGGCCTTCGTGCCAAGCGTGCCACTCTGAACACTTCGGTCAAGGGCCTTTGTGCCAAGCTCTCCACGCTGAACACTATGAGTCGGGTATCTATTCACGGAGTCAATAGTGCACTGAGCCGTGGAGGCTAGTGGTTGGAGACGACCACCGGGCTTGTGGGAGCCGCCCAATGCGAAGGTGCTCACCTCGACCTACAGATCAGGCTACTCGGCCACAGCCGCACGGGCTGTGGACTTGCAGGGAAGGGAAGAGGGTGCAAGAGAAACATGGATAGGTGCTGGCTTGCATGTAGGCTGAGGAGATGCATGCACATAAATAGGTGTCACTGGAGTTGCTCTCACCGGCACGGGATCACATGTGCCAGAGGGAACTGACGGTGGCACAGGATGAGGTATTATGGAGGGGACTGATGCTGGCACGGGATGATGTGTACCTGAGGAGACTAGTTTTGGCATGAGAAGGTTCTCGAGGGGACTGACACTGGCAGAGAAGACCATACTCAGGCTGCATAGCATGGACCGCATCCTCCATGGTGCAGTTCCAACACTTTGACACACCATTCTACTGTGGTGTAACAGGAGGGAAAATCTGGTGAAACACACCGTGCTCAACAACAAAGGCATCCATCTCGCCTAAGAACTCGCCACCACGATCTAAATGGAATGTGTGAAGGGTGTGACAAGACTGGCACTTAGCTATCACCATCCACAAGTGGACCGCCAGGGCAGCATCTCTCTTGTGGCGGAGGCTGTCGACCCACTGCATTCAGGTGAAGTCATCAGTTAAGGTGAGGAAACATCGGCCCTGATCTGAGGGGGACTCAGCTAGGAGAGGACCGAGGAGGTTCGAGTGGACCAACTCCAACGGGTGAAGTGCCGAGGAGGTGGATTCCGGGTAAGTGCAGTGATGTATCTTACCCTCAATGCAGAAGAGGCAATCAGTATTGTGTAACTTCTAAAAAAAAGGCACGTCAAGACCGAGGACGGAAAATGCCCGAATGAGCTTAGACATTGTGTTGGAGCTCATGTGACAGAGGTGGCGATGCAACAACGTTGGTGCTCAAGGGAGCGCACGCCAGTCATGAACATGTGGGTAGAAGAAGACGAGGAAGGAGGCATGGGAGAGGGTGGCAAACGATGCCGAAGAGGTCATCAACGACAGACGGACGGAGGACATCATGAGTACCGCAAGTGGAAACGGTGGTAGAATCAACAGAGTGCTCAACAAAGAGACCCATCCGATTATAGGCATAAATAGGTAGTAGGTTGAGCTCTAGAACAGGAACGAAGAGCACATCATCTATGTACATGGGCAAGAAGTACCGTCAAAGGGAATGACCCCAATGCCCTAATAGTGACTGGGCGTGGAGTCCTGATGGGCGCAGTCGGACATGCTACGTGTACGTGCCGGGTGGTACCGTTGTGTCACAGCGCAACGAAAAGCAGGGATGCATTGAACATAGATCACCAGAAGCTGAGTATGTTGTGTCGGAGACTGGGGCTGCCAAGGCGCTTTGGATGCAACATATGTTTTGTGAGTTGCGTTAGTCAGTACCTTGCAAGATTTTGCGCTCTGACAACAAGAGTGCTCTTGCCATTATAGAGAACTCTAGTGTGTTTCATACATACACGCAGTACATTGTTGTTGAGCATCACTTTGTGTGTGATCTTATGGAGGGACAAATGATCTCCGTCATCTAGGTCAGCACAGAAATGTAGCGTGCTGACTTCCTAACCAAGCCGTTGGCGCAGAAAGTTCATAGTGGCCATTCGTTGTGTCGTGCCTTTTCCCTTATCTGACAGTGGCAAAGAGTGGGGTGTGCGAGTATGGACTATTGAGCATCTCGCTACGCACGTGTCAGTTCTACATGTGTATAGACACGCGTACCATTGGGTCATGGGGGAGTGTTGTGATGTGGGTCGTCTCAGTCTGTCTCTACAACTTTCTTTTGACCACTCGACCGTGTGCATGCTCATGCACATCCCTAATACGGACCCAGCTGGCACCAAAGCACTGAAAAGTGTTGGCTCCACCCACCAGCAACCGCCAGACAGTTGCCAGTGCATCTTGGGTGCTTGCTTGGATGCTCACACAAATTGTGTAGTCGCTAGAGTTTTCTCGGTAGACTTGTCCCTGAGCCCGATTGACATGTTTTACATTTTTTGTCCATTGATGAATGTCATACCTGTATGTGTGACTAGTCGTAGCGCCCGGGTTGAGATTTTGCATTTGTAAGTTCAGATGGTATTGCATTTGGATGCCTGTGCGAAGACTTACGACCAATACATTGGTTTTGGACCAACTTTAGGACAAGCTGACACTACCACATGCTTCACCCTCCGTGCGCTGTGGTGGATATTTGTACAATTTGCTTGTTTGTTGTAATATCTCTATGCACATTGAAGCTATTGCGCTTGTGAGACTCTAACCGTCTTGCCGAGCCTTATCCTTGTTGTTTCTGCACCCGCCCTCTATGCTAGTGCGATCACTGACAGGACAACGTTGTCCCGTCAAGAGTAGCAGCACTAGGAAGCTTGCAAGTAGCTTCTCACCAGTGCGACCGTCCTATTTCATCTAATGCGCAAGGACGGCATGGCTAAAATGGGTGGAAGTGCTCTTTTCCCAAGACATACAAGAGTCCCTAAAACTCGCAAGTGGGCCTCTTTCTGTCATGACATGTATGGCTCCCTGCGCATCGACCTCGGGATTGTACGCTGCTTGGTTGAGGGCATACGGGCCATCTACCTCGACCTCCATTGATCCATTCATGAATATTCTGACGTCTTTGATCGCTTTCTAAAATGGTCAAAATATTTATCCCAACACGTATTGTTTATTGAATATTGTTTGGTGCACTTCTTGACGAAGTTAGACTTGTATAAAACTGCATATTCATAATCTCGTAACTCCCCGACTGATAGGCAGAGTGCTTTGAAGCAGCCACTCATGATGTGGTGTTGCATGCGTCGCTCCACTCAAGCCCCCAAGACCCACCATTTGCCACATTATATTTCTTGCTATTGTATATATGAGCTCGACATTAGTGAAACTTGTCACACAAGCATACTTACTACTAAACATATACAACTGCCTCAATTCCTCAAAACTTCTTCTACTCCGCACCTCATTCTTGTGAACCACCTCCATTCCGGTTGGTGGAATGAGATGAATGCCCTTATCCAAGATTTTTCTTGGTGGGCGATGAATCATTCAATTACGAGTGAAATCAAGGATGAGTGTGTTACACGTAGCAGAGCGTAGGTGGTTCACAAGGATGAGGTGTGGGAAAAAAATGATTCGGGTGTTTAGGATAATTGGATAATTTGTATTAGGTGGTAAGTGTACTTTGATGACAAGTGTCAGGTGTGTCGAGCACATACGTACAATGCCGAGAATGAGAATGAGGCAAAAGTTGGGTCTTTGGCGCTCAAGCCGAACAACGCATGCGAGGCTGTGCTGTGAGTGGCGGATTTGAAAAGCTCGGCTGAGAATTTGGGGGGCTTCGAGAGCATTGGGATGCTTCACTATAAAAGTCGAGCGTTCTCGAGAAGTCGATCAAATGATATCGAAATATCAATATGGTTCGCGACACTTCTGTTGACCATTCTAGAAAGTGGTAGAATTTGTCAGAAACTTCTCGAATGGAACAACGGAGGTCAGGGAAGTTGGCCAAAATTCCCTCGGCTGAATGGCATAAATTCTGAAGTCGTCGCGCAGTGGGTCATAAATGTAAAGATAGAAATGCCCACTCATGGAGTTAAGGGACTTGTGCATGTCAGGGACCTAACACTTCTCCCTCTTTTAGCGACGACGTCCCGACGTGCTAGCAGACATAGGCCGGTGATGGCGAAAATAGTTGTCGACAAGGTGATTGACGTCTCTAAGGTTTTCATAGGGCTCGGAGTTGTTGATGGCGATGTCGTAGCCATGCCACTTGACTATGTACTCAATTGTTTCTCCACGATATTGATGTTTGAAGATATCTTCAATGACGTACTTCCTATCCCCGTCCACTTATATAGGAGGTGGCGGTGCGACATCTCCGTCGGGGAAGCTCATACTAGGGTACCAGTAGTGCTTCAGCTTGCTAATGTGGAAGAGATTGTGGATTGTCATGCTGTGAGGGAGACAAAGTCGAGCATAAACAAGGGTTTGCATTTGCTCAATTTCATATAGTCCCAACCATTAGGGTTTGAGTTTTGCAAAGTCCTATCCTCGGGGCTTGATATTTGTAGAGCTCAAAAGGACTTGATCGCCCGCACTAAACACATCATTGTTGTGATGTCGGTTGGCTGCTCGCTTCATGGCTGCTTGTATCTTCGCAATGGCTTGCCGCATTTCCTTCCAGATGCCTGTGAATGTCAACCGCGGGGATATTACTTTGACTCTAGAATCCAGCCAGTGTGGCAGGAATTTCGTCGTACACTACCTTGAAAGGTGTTTTACAAGTTGCGATGGAAGTCGCAGAGTTTTATGCAAGTTCGGTGGTCGGCAGTTTCCCTGCCAAATTGGTGCCGTGAGACTTGCATAAAGTGCAGAGTTGTTCGAGCGTCTGATTGGTGCGCTCAGTTCGCCCGTTGGTCTGAGGGTGGAACACCGTTGATAATTGGATCCGAGTGTCGTAACGCGTCATCAGTTTGCACCAAAAACAGCTAGTGAAGAAGTCGTCTCTGTGGCTGATGATGATACATAGCACGCCATGCAACCGTACGATCTGGTTTAGAAATAGTCTTGCTGTTCCCTTTCCGGTGATAGTGGTCGTTGTCAGGATGAAGTGTGACATTTTCTAAAACCTTTCCACCACGATGAGGATGATGTCTTAACCCTCAGGGGTGGCGAGCAGTCCCATCACGAATTCTACGCTATTGTCGGCCCACGGCTCCGTCGGAACGGGTATGGGTTGGAGTAGACCAGGTGGATGTGTGTGATGTGATTTTTGTCTTTGACAGGTATCGCATGATTTGCGAAAGGCCGCAACGTCGGTCTACATCTTTTCCCACCAATAGTACTATGCTAGCTTCTTGAGCGTCTTGTCCTCACCGAAGTTTCCACATTGACTGGTGTCGTGGCATTCCTCCAATAGCATCCGCTGCAATTCCTCCTTTGGAGGAACGACTGTGGCAAGTGAATCACCGCCACTAGTACGGATCGTCAAAACAAAACTTGGTTTTGTCGTACCCGCCGAACTCCTCGTAACCCTTCGCAAACAGCCTCATGAGGTACGGGTCTCGTTTGATGAGTAACGCACTGATCTCGGCCATTCGATCCGGCTTTCAATTGAGAGAATTCGCCAGATTTGTTTTTGGTGGACAGTACTCAATGTCATAGTCGTAGTTAGACTCTTGGAATTCCATCCATCGAGTTTTTCTACAACTTAGATTTGGCTGGGTCTTGAGATATTTCAACACGTGGTGGTCAGTGCGGACGATGCACCGCCCGCATTCCAAGTAGTACCACCATGTCTTGAACGCATGCACGATGGCGAGCATCTCTATTTTGTACACCGCGTAGTTGAGTTCCGGCCCGCGTATTATTACGACATGTACGCGACTGGTTGTTCTCTATCGCTGTTGTCTTGGAGGAGAACGGCTCCGATGGCATGATTGGATACGTCCGTGGCCATGATGCAGTCCACCGTTAGATGTGCCAATCGTAGGGTTGGCACCGAGATTAGAGTGTTTCTTAAAGAGTCGCACACTTCTTGTTCGCTGTTCCCTGACTCCACTTGGTGGTTTTCCAAGTTAGATAGGAAAGAGATGCTGACACTTGCACGTAGTCTTTTACTAATCACCGATATTTATTGTGGAAGCCCAAAATCAACTCAACGTCCCAAACATTTGTGGGCGTCCGCCAATCAGCGACCGCCTCCACCTTCTTCAGGTCCATGGTGATCCCTCAGCCGGCGATGATGTGGCCCAAAGACTCGATCGAAAATGACCAAAATCGCACGTTGAGGGTGCGATCTCTTTGTGTGAAATCTCAAGAACTTCTAAGAGATGCCTATTGTGCTCCTCTAGGATGAGGCTGTACACCAGGATGTCATCGAGATACATGGCGATACAGTCATCGAGGTATGGGCAAAAAAAATTGTTCATCACCGCCATAAATATTACGAGGGCATTGGTGAGTCCAAATGGCATGACCCTGAACTCAAAGTGGCCTTATATGATGAGGAATGTTGTCTACTGTCTTCTCGGCGTCCTGATAAGATACGCGTATCTTAAGATAGCCACTACGTAGGTCGATTTTGCGGAGAATTTGAGCTCCACGGAGTTGGTGGAAAAGTTCATGCACTCGCGGGGGGGAGGGGGGAGCAGTTCTTGATGGTGATGCTTTTCAACATTCGGTAGTCCATGCACATCCGTATTTATCGTGTTTTTTTCACAAACAGTACTTGTGCCGCGTAGGGTGACATTGAGGTTTGGATGAACCCCTGCCCGAGCTTCTCATCCAGATGCTCCATGAGTTTGGTCAGCTCATGACCGCTTATCTAAAATTCCTCTTCACCGTTGGCCTGCTACATTACTTTAGGTCTATGTGATTGTCAATGTTGCATTGTGGTGGTAGCTCTGGGGGTAGTTCGTAGGGAAAATCCCCTTTAAAGTCCTTATTAAGCTCTGCAAACTCCTTTGGTATGGCTGACAATGTCTCGGGTGTTGAGGCCATTGATGTCGCTTTGGCAACTGCAATTTCTCCGCTTCTCCTGCTTCCACGTGGACTAGCCACACTTGAGCTCCGTACTTCATGTATCGCTTGGCCACATCCAGTGATTTTGATTTGAAAATTTGGTTACCGTAACTTCCTCTGTTGACTCCACCTCTGCTCCTTCTTGTAACTGTTGCTGCGTCGAGGGTCAGTCAACCAGAGGCATGTGTCATTTTATTCCATGAATGCTAACGTATTCTGCTTCACTGCTCCAGCCGCCCAATAGATTATGCTGGTACAGGAAATCTTGCCCGAGGATGAGTTTGTGGTCGCTGATAGGGCAAGCCCTATAGAGCATTATGTCGTGCAGATCTCCGATTTGCAATTCAAGTGGTTCGTGAAGTCGACGGATACAGAGTCGTTTATTGACGGTTTTTCTTTCAAACGCTACCCATTTGGTCTGCAAACCCAGCTTCCAAACCATATCATCGCTCACAAAACTTTGAGAAGCTCCTTCATCCAGTTGTGTCGGTACCGATTTGTGACTTTTACAACTTCTCGGTTGCACTTGTAGCATTATCGTTGGTTCATCGTCCTCGTACCCCTTGTCGAATTTTACGATCTTAGAAGCCCTCATCCATGGCGATCGCAACCACTTAGATGGGGCGATTGGTCAACGTATTTTTCCCCCCCAATAGGAGCCATCGTCTACTCCTGTCCTTTGCCGTTTGTCGACTCCTCACTCTTTTTCTGTGACTTCTCACCCTTTTTGGCTTGTTGTTGTCCATTTCGGTAGTTGCGCGAGATATGACCCGGCTTCTTGCAAGTCTAGTAGAGCCGTTGATCGCGTTAATCGACGACGTCGATCTCCATCAGTGACAAGGTTTCCGCCAACTACGACTTCCCTCCGTCACGATATGGATTTTGACATTTGGGGTTGCCAGCCTTTGGATTCCGGCATCCGAGCTTTGTAGTCGGCTGCTGCGATCATTTGTGGAAGGTTGTCTTTGAAGCATTAAATGGTGATTGCTCACCGAATATCTCGCTTAAGGTCGTTTTTGTAGTAGGAAAAAAATTCGTTGGGGGTGAGGTCACTTCCGATGATGATTTCATAAAAACACCGAGTGTACTCTATCACAGTGGACTGCTGACGTACACGTTGGAGTGTGTACCATGCGTTAGAATTCTCGTTCAGCTTCCCAAAGAGAGCGATTGTAGCGCTCGCGAAGTCTCAAAAGGAATAGCCTAGGCAGCAGGTTGGGGCAGCAGCGTTGTTGATGCAGCGTGCGGGCTTCCACGCTCGTTGCTTAAGTCAGCTGCCCCCTCAGTCTGCTGCTCTAGAGTCTAAGTCTGGAAGCTCTGGGTTTGTTACTCAGAAACGCGCGCGCCAGTGTTAGCGCCAGAAAGCAGCTGAAAACTGTAAGTGACTGAATAGGAATGAACAATGAACAACAATGGGAGACCCCTCCAAGTTCTAGGCCCCCCCCAGCTCTGTAGAGCTTGTTACTCAGTNCCAACTACGACTTCCCTCCGTCACGATATGGATTTTGACATTTGGGGTTGCCAGCCTTTGGATTCCGGCATCCGAGCTTTGTAGTCGGCTGCTGCGATCATTTGTGGAAGGTTGTCTTTGAAGCATTAAATGGTGATTGCTCACCGAATATCTCGCTTAAGGTCGTTTTTGTAGTAGGAAAAAAATTCGTTGGGGGTGAGGTCACTTCCGATGATGATTTCATAAAAACACCGAGTGTACTCTATCACAGTGGACTGCTGACGTACACGTTGGAGTGTGTACCATGCGTTAGAATTCTCGTTCAGCTTCCCAAAGAGAGCGATTGTAGCGCTCGCGAAGTCTCTCCACGTTTCCAGTGGCATGAGAGAGTCGTGCCACAGCACATTTATCTACTCGAGAGGTAGTACGCCTGCGGTCGACGATGTGAGAGCGGCTGTAAGAGCCCTTAATATTGCACCGCTGGTCTCCTGCTGACGTTGGATGGTCTTGAGATCGGACCACCAACTTAAATTCGTGCCATGCAAAAGCAAGGCCGCGAGGTCGATTTTCTACTTGTCGTTGTTGACCCCAGTAGCGGTGAAGTACGCCTCCAATCTTGTCAGCCACACCCTGACCGTCGGTCCCTTGGAGTTTGTGGGATCGAACGGCCCGCGAAGTACCGGTCGAATCTGGGGTTCACTCGAGAGTTACATATTTCTCTCGGTTAGCACTGCTTTGTGTGAACAAGAATTTCGGAGCTCCTCCATGACTGCGTTGAGTTTTTGGAGCAGATGTGTGTTAAGCTCTCAAGTCCCGACAATTTCTGGTACACACCTTCGTTGATTCACTCTCGTCGGCCGGTGCCTCAAACTATGCCAGGTGTCATCCAAACAGGCTGCGACGTGGGCGAAGGGTTTGCCGAGCCCGAGGGGTGTTACTGTAATGGCCGTCAAGTTTGTTGCTGGTGCACCATTCACAGTGAAAGTCGTCAGTGCCGCCTGGTTCACCTGGAGAGCATCGTTGTTCACGTGCTGCTGATTCACTATTGCCAAAGTAATCACTGAGGTTGTTGCTCGTCTCTGGGTGCGATCGCTCCGTTCATCGTTGTCATCGCGAAGTCTGCAATCTTCTGAATGGGGGAGATGCGCTGACTCGTGTGCGGTTGTCGCCAGGTAGTTAATGTGTCGGCTGTCCCTCCAACGCCAATACGCTCTCATACCGGGTGTTAAGCTGAGCGGAACGTAGGTGGTTCACAGGGATGAGGTGCGGGACATAAGACGGTTCAGATGTTTGTGACAATTGAATATTTTGCATTACCCTACTTAACTTGGAAATCGATATTAACATTACTTTGTGTGTGAAACTCGTAAAAAATGATGGTTTCCCAAATAAAAAAAATAGATAACTAATGTGAAATATGTGGTGATGCAGGACGGGTCCTATCAGGAGGTGGTGGCTTCTCTTGCTGCTTCTCCGACGAGAGAGCCTTCCACTTATCCTTTTTGGCAACGGTAGGGTGCTTGCGCATGATCTCCAGGGTCGCATGGCTAGTTACAACATCAGGATGAGATGGTGATGCGTCAGGATCCTCACTTTTTGCACAAAGACGAGAAGGATCGGCACCAGGACTGTAGTTCCACATGCGTAGAGTTGCAGGGCTTCATGTTATCATGTCATCATCGTTGTGATTGGGCTTGTTTGGCTCGCAGTAGACGAGCACGATGGTTGAGGGAAGGAATAGTGGAGACGGAAGTGGAGGCGTGCTGGGGTGGGGCACTGTCATCGAGTACCCACGCGGAGAGGGTGCGGGGGATGCCCCAGAGTCATCGAAGGATTAGAGGAACGCGCTTGCAATGTCGATCAACTGGCTACTTGGACAGTGGTGCACGGGGTGGAGGTCCATGCCTGGTGGCTTGGACAAGGCGAAGGCTACGCTCCTTTCGAGTAACTTTGCTGAGGAAACGGTCCATCATGAGTGCTTGGGTGAGGGATGTGTGTGAACATTGCTTACTGCTAAAGGTGAGGTTGACAGCATATTTGTGGCGTGCATGGAGTAGCCTAGACGCGCTTCGGACAAGCTGCTAGTGCGTTGAAACCGTCAAAGCTGGGGGCGAGCATGCACTGCTGAGCCTACGATGGAGAGCAACACATCCGTTTGAATTTTCAAACGGAAGTGTGAGCTTCGTCCACTTGAAAAAAGCGATATTGAACGGGACTCGATGTCGAATTTAAGGTAGAAGCCCTAAACAAATAAATACTGTACTGATATACCTAGTTTAATAACGAAGTGTCAAAATCCTGAACGAAAAAATTAAGCAACTGCTCAATCGACGAAATCCAACTTCAGTAGGGTGCGAAGTAAGTGTAGTTCGATGATAAGTGTCAGGTGTGTTGAGCAGATATATATAACGCGGAGAACGAGAATGAGGCATAAGTCTGGTCTTCGGCGCTCGAGCTGAGGGAAGCGTGCAAGGCTGCATCGTGAGTGGCGGATTCGAGAAGCTTCGCCGAGAAGTCGGGGGTCTTTGAGATTACGAAGCCCTCTTGTCGTGACACTTCTTTGTATTGTCAAGCGTCGTCGAGAATTCGACCGACCGATATCAAAACATGAATATGGTTCGCCACACTTGCGAACCACATCGAATTTGTCAGAACACCGGATTTCTGGGTATTTGGCCAAAACGCCGTCGGACGGACGGCGAAAGAATCTTAATGTCGTCGCGCAGTGGGCCATGAATGTAATGATAGAAATACGCACGAATGGAGGGATTAAGGGACATAACAGAATGTTACACTCCGCGTTTGAGGAAGATCAAAGTCATTTCACGCTTTTCGAAACGCAATTCGCGACTTCCAGGCGCAGACGCACTTCGTAGGCGCACTTCGCAGTTGCGACCGAGGCGTGATCCGCGGGTCCACGCAGCCGTTCACCCCGCTTCGGGCGCTGACGTAGACGGTAACGACCCTGCCGCCCGGACTACCTCTCCTCCTCCCACCCTCCATATCTCCATGCCTGCCTCCCTATCTCCTTACCCCCTCTCTCTCCTTCCCTCCTTCCCTCGTCCCCTCGTTCCCTCGTTTCCTCGTTCCCTCGTTCTCTCGTTCCCTCGTTCCCTCGTTCCCTCATTTCCTCGTTCCCTCCATCCCTCCCCTGAACCCTCCCTCCCTCCTCCCACACATTCTCCCTCCCCCCGACCGGCCCTGCCTCCGTCCGACCCCCTCTCCTCCCCTTCCTCCCACCTTTCCTCCCTCTCTCCGCTCGCCCCTCCCTCCCTTCCGACCTTCCTGCCCCTTCCTCCTTCCCTCCGTGCCTCCCACACTCCCTCCCTTCTCCGTCTACCTCATTCCCTCCCGCCCTACCTCCACCAGTCCCTCCCGCTGCTCCCTCCCTCTCTCCCACCCGCCCTCCCACCCACCCTCCCTCCCTCCCTCCCTCCCTCCTTCCCTCCCTCCTTCCCTCGCTCCCTCTCCTGCTCCCTCCAGCCCACCTCTCCCTCCCTCCCTCCCGCCCTCCCTCCCTCCCTCGCTCCCTCCCGCCCTCCCTCCCTCCCTCGCTCCCTCCCGCCCTCCCTCCCTCCCTCGCTCCCTCCCGCCCTCCCTCCCTCCCTCGCTCCCTCCCGCCCTCCCTCCCTCCCTCGCTCCCTCCCGCCCTCCCTCCCTCCCTCGCTCCCTCCCGCCCTCCCTCCCTCCCTCGCTCCCTCCCGCCCTCCCTCCCTCCCTCGCTCCCTCCCGCCCTCCCTCCCTCCCTCGCTCCCTCCCGCCCTCCCTCCCTCCCTCGCTCCCTCCCGCCCTCCCTCCCTCCCTCGCTCCCTCCCGCCCTCCCTCCCTCCCTCGCTCCCTCCCGCCCTCCCTCCCTCCCTCGCTCCCTCCCGCCCTCCCTCCCTCCCTCGCTCCCTCCCGCCCTCCCTCCCTCCCTCGCTCCCTCCCGCCCTCCCTCCCTCCCTCGCTCCCTCCCGCCCTCCCTCCCTCCCTCGCTCCCTCCCGCCCTCCCTCCCTCCCTCGCTCCCTCCCGCCCTCCCTCCCTCCCTCGCTCCCTCCCGCCCTCCCTCCCTCCCTCGCTCCCTCCCGCCCTCCCTCCCTCCCTCGCTCCCTCCCGCCCTCCCTCCCTCCCTCGCTCCCTCCCGCCCTCCCTCCCTCCCTCGCTCCCTCCCGCCCTCCCTCCCTCCCTCGCTCCCTCCCGCCCTCCCTCCCTCCCTCGCTCCCTCCCGCCCTCCCTCCCTCCCTCGCTCCCTCCCGCCCTCCCTCCCTCCCTCGCTCCCTCCCGCCCTCCCTCCCTCCCTCGCTCCCTCCCGCCCTCCCTCCCTCCCTCGCTCCCTCCCGCCCTCCCTCCCTCCCTCGCTCCCTCCCGCCCTCCCTCCCTCCCTCGCTCCCTCCCGCCCTCCCTCCCTCCCTCGCTCCCTCCCGCCCTCCCTCCCTCCCTCGCTCCCTCCCGCCCTCCCTCCCTCCCTCGCTCCCTCCCGCCCTCCCTCCCTCCCTCGCTCCCTCCCGCCCTCCCTCCCTCCCTCGCTCCCTCCCGCCCTCCCTCCCTCCCTCGCTCCCTCCCGCCCTCCCTCCCTCCCTCGCTCCCTCCCGCCCTCCCTCCCTCCCTCGCTCCCTCCCGCCCTCCCTCCCTCCCTCGCTCCCTCCCGCCCTCCCTCCCTCCCTCGCTCCCTCCCGCCCTCCCTCCCTCCCTCGCTCCCTCCCGCCCTCCCTCCCTCCCTCGCTCCCTCCCGCCCTCCCTCCCTCCCTCGCTCCCTCCCGCCCTCCCTCCCTCCCTCTCTCCCTCCCTCCCTCCCTCATCCCCTCTCTCCTTCCTTCCCTCCCTCCCTCACCCCTTTTCTTCCTAAAAAATCCTCTCCTCCCCCACAAACCCCTCTCCCACGGCTCCCCACGTGTCCCGTCTTCCCGTTTTCCCTCCCTTTTCTGTCCCTCCCTACCTGCCCGTTTTCCTGCTTTCCCTCACACTCATTGTCTCTTTGGATCGCTGCAGGCTGGTTTTCCCATTGGGCCCTCCCCACTGGGGAGTCCCCAGTGTGTGCCGTTCCGAGCCTCATCTTCAACTCTTGGTCCAAGGCGCACACCCTCTGCTCCCTCACTCACTCGCTCTTTCACGGACACATTGACTCCCTCACTCATTCCCTCCCTCCCTCCCTCCCTCCCTCCCTACCTTACTCACTCCCTCGCTCGCTCGCTCCCTCACTCACTCACTCACTCACTAACTCACTCACTCACTCACTCACTCACTCACTCACTCACTCACTCACTCACTCACTCACTCACTCACTCACTCACTCACTCACTCACTCACTCACTCACTCAC
>SZWC01012648.1:23702-33808 GCA_023375785.1 Penium margaritaceum | reverse complement strand
CTTCCTCCTCCTCCTCCTCCTCCTCCTCCTCCTCCCCTTCTTCCTTCTCCTCCTCCCCCTCCCCATCCTCATCCTACCCCTCTTCCTCCCCTTCCTCTCTGTCCCCTCCCTGTTTCTCATTTCTTTCCTCCTTGTTCCTCGTCTTTGCATTTCATGCTTCGGCATGGTGTGCCCCAACGCCATTGTTTGTTGAGCCACAATGACTGGTATATTTTATTTCAGTTTGGACAACTTCAAACCTGATTCCGTTTCCCAACGAGTAGACATGCATGGGTTGTGGCTTGGATATGACTTTGGCCCGAGTTCCTTGGTTTGCTTGCCGAGAGAAGATATGAATAGTATGGACTAGAAACACAGGAGAAAAGGTGTTTGTGTGATGCATCAGTTGTCGACACATGGTGACTCATTGGTTGGCTCCACGCTCAGGCAGGAGACTAACCGTTGGAAGACATGAGAACTGTCGCCGAGTAGCCGTTACAATTGGGTGGTCTTTCCTTAAGCTCATGAGTCTTAGTGATGAGGACATCTACCAACTCATAGACCATCTTCTTCGACACCAAGCTATCATAGCTTGATAGGTCTTTCGACAAAAGTTGACCAATGGCATTGTCGAGCAGTACAAGACTCATCGGGTTGCCAAAAGCTTCAGTGAGATCCCTGACATTGACTTTGATGAGTCGTTTGCACTTAACTTGAGTGCGTAAGCTCCTTAGTCGGGGTTCTCACCATTGTAGGAGTTGCAACAAATGAACATGAACATCGTCTTTCTGCATGAGGAAGGATAAGGGGATGCACTTCACACTCACTCTTCAACCTAGGGTGTAGAAGGGAAGAGGGGAAGAGCATGAGGTCACTAGGTTGCTTGAAAAATGACGTGACAGGATAGAAGGTTGTAGTAGGTTGTTGTAGGTTATAGTATGTGGCGGGGAGTGTCTCACCAGCTTGTATCGAAGTAGTGGGGACTGGCGTGAGGAAAGGAGCGAATCCCTCTTCCAAACTGCACACGTAGTGACCTAGTGAACGTGCAGCAAACGACGCTATGGATCATGCTAAGATTTTATGCCCAGGTTTATTTTCACTGGCCCAATATCCTTCATCTCATATATGGTGGGTGACATGATGCTGAGATTTTCCATACATAGAAGCACAACTATGAAGGTTGTAGAGGGCTTTCTGAAAAACGACACGGAGACCTCAATATTGTGCTGGTAATCACTGTTCTCAACGGTGGATGTGATTACATCTTGAGCCCATACAAGGCTGTTAAGAGGTGCCAGACATGACGAGTGTCGTTGGTGAAGCCATGAGGTGATTGCTGCATCGATTTTCTCCTATAGATTACCATGCAACAAGGTGATGTTGTGTGAACACACGGCTACTGATGGTGACCCCCGGGCTCTTGTTCATGCACACGCAGATCCCTGAGGGGTACGGCAACATGTTGTGACATGGAGGACGAGAAGCGCCTAGCGAAGGAGCCTCTTGCAAGAGTCGTGGAGAGAGCGTATTTGGTGGAGCTGTGGTGGATGCAATGACAAGTGAAGCCGTGCATGGGATGCTGTTGTTATGTCGAACGGAGCGTAGATGGTGAACAGGTAGAAGTTACGAGGCAAAACACGATTAGGGACTCGTGTACGTCTGGTACGTAACAGTTATCCCATGGTGAAGAGTGGTTGACATTCAAATAGCATATAAGGAGTAGATAGAAAATGCAGAGAATGAGGCAGAGAGACTTCATGCATGTACACTGCACTTTCAAGTCGGAGTAGTGTGACGCAGAGCTTTGCAGGAGTGGATGCTGCCGGACTAACTTGGACAGCAAGATATGGGTAGATTAGAAGATTAGGGTCCAGGGTCAACTCCGTTGGCTCGGAGTTAAGAGCGAGCGGGCAAGCTCGCTCCAAGCGAGCTTGCCCGTCGCTCGCTGATGGGTGGCCCTCTCACACCTGGTTCTTGGCTTCATGTGCCTGACGACCACCACACATGCTCGTGTTTCTCTTCGAGTCGACTTCCTTGCTAAGTTCACTCAGAGCCCATGAGAGTGTCACGTGGAAGGTGTTTCTGGGTTACATAGTAACCTATTACAATCGGTTCGTGGCCAAAAGATGCTTCAAGAAAATCGTGATTGGTGGATCGGTCATTTTTCTGACACATCCACCAATCAGGGTGCAAGAATCAGTCGGACTGTATGCCCCCCAACGTCCGCGGACGCCCAAGTGAGGTCGGCCCAGAAGAAAAAAGTCACGGACATCGACCTAGATGTCCGGACAAACCCCGGATAGTACGAAATGACGAGTCCGACTCCAGGACGAAAGGGTAAGGACTGTACGTTGGGTTGGGTACAACCCCTCCATTCCATTGGCGAGCGGAATTTAATATTGTTTTTTTCCCCCTCTATCGCTCCTCCTTGGCCTCGCCCTGTCTTGTTTCATAGTACTGGTCGTCATGCTAAACTCTTGAGACTCGTGAACCCGGCTTCAAACAGGGTGAAAATGCAATTGAAAGAAAAGAGATTCAACCACCATCATACAGGAAGGTAAATAAATTGAATTCTGCCTAGGATAAATTTACTAGAGGTGCCTGTTTCGACCCCACTTTTGACGCGAGGTCACGACCACCTTTTGTCGTTTGTCCTTGATGCTCAAGTAGGTCCTCGTGAAGCGGAAACCCCGGGTTTGGAAGCGCCATTCTATCGAATGCCTATCTTTGACGACTCGTGGCCATGGTGGCAGCCAAAAGGTATAGGTNAATAGGGTGAAAATGCAATTGAAAGAAAAGAGATTCAACCACCATCATACAGGAAGGTAAATAAATTGAATTCTGCCTAGGATAAATTTACTAGAGGTGCCTGTTTCGACCCCACTTTTGACGCGAGGTCACGACCACCTTTTGTCGTTTGTCCTTGATGCTCAAGTAGGTCCTCGTGAAGCGGAAACCCCGGGTTTGGAAGCGCCATTCTATCGAATGCCTGCCTTTGACGACTCGTGGCCATGGTGGCAGCCAAAAAGAATAGGTCCTGTTCTTTAGCGTCTTGGCGAATAGTCGAGAAGAAGGTACTCGGCTCCAGGCAAATAGTCGCATTGTCTGTGTGACTGCTATGTGCGCAGGTGGATATCTAAAAATTCACTTAGAACTAGCACTTCAAGCTCAACGAACCACAAGCAATTCGGACGGATAGTCGACGAATGAACTGTGCTGTTTACGAAACTGGATTGGCATGAACTCGTCGAAGAAAATGTCAGGATGTCATCGTAAAACCAACTGACAGGAAGCGAAGTAAGAAATAGGATCCATGGTGGCTGCGTCTTATCCGTTCACGTGCGACCTTCCTCTCTGAGCAGTTTCGATAACCCTTAAATCTGATGACATAGACACAACGATACGGGTCCGTACCCGCATCGATTCACTTTCACTCGCAACTGCTTATCGATCGGCATATAGGATAGTCGATTACAAGGGTAGCAGTCGTCGATATAGATGCGATCGGAACGCGGCATAAACCATACATTAAAACGCATCCTCGACATTGGTTAGACATCCGCTATAAAAACAGGCACCTGATTTCGTCAAGATTTTCGCTCGACATTCGGGGTGGGTGCGTGGCGCATTCACTGCATCTCGGATATATTCGCCCTTCTGCCTATAATTACGTGATCTTATTTTTGATAACATAAGGATAACATAAGAATTTTGTATGTTTCCTTAACATTCAAAATTCATCCAAAAATATAAAAGATCATGTTTTATTTTGTGAAGTTCATAATAGACGTGTGAAACTAGCATGTTCACGATACAAGAACAAATTAATCTTATTTAAATAAATTAATCATCAGATAAAACCATATTCATAAAAAAGGAAAAATTACCTTTTGAGGTTTTTCTTCAATATGTTGGCGAATTGTTATACATAATACTATACTGTCAAGCGAATTCATTCAATTTTTTGTTGTGTTTTTTAGCTTTTACATCCACACAAGCTCGAAAAAATCTAGCGCTTGTTGTGATTTAGGAAGAGTTAGCCCAAACCATACACAATGTTTAAGAGCGCACATGGGCGAACAAAAAAATTAGTTTCAACGAATGCGGGTGACAGTTTGGCAGTCCATTTACAACCAGTTTTGGTTTCTATGGATGAATTAAGTTCTCATGGCAAACCTTTCATTATGTGGTCCAGATTGCGGGCAATTATTCAGCCTCTTAAGAGTTACCAATATGAATACTTTTGCTCGGTTACTATGTAACCCTATGCACGCTTTGCGTGCAACACCTGCCTCTTGTTTTTTGTTAGGGATGTGTTAGCTCTCACAATGCTCTATTGTTCTTGATAGCTATACCGACAACAATTGAGCAAGTGACACAAACGCATGTAGTTGCACTTGCTACTTCTTCCTTGTCCGTGATACGACAAACTTGTGGGAAATTGGTATGCAATGTTCTTTTGCTCGATGCAAAACAACTTTGCCTGTTGCCCTTCGCACAGGTATGTATAAAAGGATTTGGCTACACAGACTGATGCGGGAATTTCCTATTCCCACGCACCACTTTACAATGTGACATGTCAACCGTAGCATACAACATGAGCATGATTGTACACGCTATTCACGAACAAAGCATACCAGTGTTGGGTATCAGATTGTACATGAAGGTGGAGCATGAAGTGAGGTTCACAGTGTTTTTTGTCGATGCACAACAACAAAGAGGTGAAATTCTTATGAAGGCGCTCAACGACATCATCACAACAAATGCCGTTTACCTCTTGTCAATATGCTACATGCCTGATTGAACTGTCATGTTCTCAGCTCCCGATTCTCTCGTTGTTTTGACATGTACAGCATTCCTCACTGTCCCTTATGATGTTACTTTACATGCATGTGCGAATGTCTTCTCTACGAGTCATGCGGGACTGTTAGTTTGATGAAGTCAATTGTCAATGTACTACGACCTCTCGAGTGGCCCCCAACTCATGCATGTCAACGATCACATAGGGGAACAAGAGCGTCAGTAGGTAGCCGTGTCAGCTAGGTGGTGTCTCCTTGGGGGAAGACGGCTGAACGGAAAAATACCACAGACAATGAAGCGGTGTGTGCCATACCTTGTGAGGAATAACACATGGTGCACGCGGAAGTTTACTTTTCCGTACCCTCGGGTTGCTGATACTACTTAGCCCTGCGGTTTTGCTATGTTCACGTTCATGGAATATGCTTTGTGGTTGATTGTTTCTGTTTTTGGGGATAAGCCTGGTGCCCCATTGCTTAAGGCATGCTTCCAGATTTTCCTAGAAACATTGCCAAGATAGCTGCTCGTATCTTATTGTTGGCGGCCGGGTCACCTCCGGCTAGCAGCGATGAACCTCCACGACATAGACGAGCTCATAGCTCTCTTTCTGAGCGGCAAACAACGTTGAGGGTGCAAGGGAATAGCTCAAACGCGAGAGGGCGAGAACAGAGCACGGACATGGAACGCCATGGAAGCTGGCCCAAAAGCTGGCCCGAGCTTGAAACCCAACATGAAACAAAAGAGGCGAGACAGTAAGCTCGTCAAGTGAGCTTGAAACCTGGCCCAAAGCCACTGTTTTGGCCGTAGCTCAATGCACATGCATCCGAATGCAAACCGTATGAACTCACGTAAGTAGAGTCTCGAGCCGGAAACAACGAATGCACATATGGGTGCGGCATCGACCGGTAGACACACACTGCGATAACATACAGATCGGGCCAAAGGCTAGTCCACCAAGAAAACTCTAGAGGTTGCTGAAAAAGGCGAGAGTGCCCCAGCAAGTCGTCAGGACGTCGTAGCAGCTACCCTGCGACTGGGGATGGGTGGATCACTACCCGACTGTGCTCCGGCGCCAGCTGGGTCTGCATCAGGCATTTGCGCATGCATTGACGCACTGCCGAGTGCTCATAGTGAAATGTATGTACAGATGGGGACGACACATCGAAACACTAACAGGCATGCTATCTTTGTTTGTTGCCTCACTGCATTCACCACTTCTCCGTTCGCTGCTCCTATTAGTCAGCAATAGCTTTTCCCTCTCACACTCGCGTCAACTTTTGTAGCTGAACCTCCCTCGTTGACAGAAGACATCTTTTTCAGTGGCCACCTTCTCGGACTAGTGCATTCCAAAACCCAAACCTTCATCACGCAAAGTCTGGGCTAATGTAGTCAAATTGTTATGACGCAAAAGAGGGCCGAAACAGTCTTTCAGCCTTGAGGGAACCCTGTTTTCTTCTTCAGCAGTGAAAACATGATCCGATTTCACCACAGTTCATTTATTCCGTGCAGAGTTTCAAAGAGTCCTAAGTACATGGCTTTCTCACCATGTTTTGGTCAAATTTGTGGGCGACAGCCCTCACCATGAACAACCTTTGCTCCTATCCTGGACTGTTCTGGTTGCCAGACTCATCTTAGTTCAAAGAACCAGTCTTCCCCAACATCATAGAATCCGGCATGTGCAGAAGACAACATTGGCAACTGTCTTACTTCAGGCAAACATGGACTTCCACATCCTCGCCAGTCAGGCCAACTGCTGCACCAGCAGATGCAGCAAAACTGCCATGCATCCGATCACTGGATTCCTCTGCACCACGCAGCCCAGGAGCACCAGGGCTTCATCCACGACAGACAAGGTCTAGTCGCGACAGACTCCAGGTCACTGCTCAGGCAGGTCAGAAGGAAGATTATCCCAGGCAAGACCTTGGTACATGTCCCCACACATGCCCATCCCCGTTGAGAGAGATTTCCTGCTCGACATGCTGTGTCTGGCGTCGTCTATGTGATAGGACCACAAAAGAGTCATGAGCTCAGCCAGTCGCATCCGCAGCCTCTGCCGTTTGTTCCAGACCACCGCTTATGGCTCCACTGCTACTGCTGTCCGCAGTACCAGCAGGAGCTGCACTCATGGCATGGGCGCCAGCAGGCAATGGGGCATTCTGCACCGGAATGCCAGCTCTGGCTTCAAAGGGCAGAGGGGAAGCAGCAGTTGCAGCAGCTGCGGCAGCTGCCGCCGCAGCGGCAGCAGTTGTGGCGTCGACAGCAGAAGTTGCCAACGGAGGTGCTGTGGCTGGAGGCGCAGCAAGGCCAGATGAGTGTGCTGCAGGTGCGGCAGTAGGCGAGGCAGCGGCAGCAGGCGAGCCATCACCAAGAGAAGCAGCAGACGGCCACTTGCGGATGGCTGCTGCTGCTTCCGCGAGTGCTGGCTTCGGCACGGCAGGCGGGACCCACGACGTGGATGATGCAGCAAGGCCCTCTGCTGGGCTGCTGCCTGCTGCAGCAGCTGCTGCTGAAGCTGCAGCAGCATGCCAGTCAACAGGAGACGATCCCACTCCTGCTCCTGCCCCTGCTGCTGCTCCTGCTCCTGCCCCTGCTCCTCCTGCTGCTGTTGCATCCCTCCCTCCATGGAAAGCAGCACCAGGCGGGCCTCCAGTTGGGAATGGCATCTCTGACGAGGCTGACCTGGCGTCTGTGCTGGCGGTGATGCCGTTTCCGTTCATGCTGACCTGGACAGGGCCAGAAGAAGATGATCCGCTGCCAGAACCCACAGCAAACTCTCCCGTGGCAAAGTCAGCGACTTGCCTCGATGGAGGACCGTAAGGATTGTAGGGAGATGAGCCAGGAAATCCAGAGGAAGGAGGTGCAGATGAATGAGGGGGGTAGGTCGTGGTCGAGGGATAATGGTACTGCGGTGCCTCACTTTGAGGCCACCTAGAACTGCCGCTGCCGCCGCCGCCGCCGCTGCTGCTGCTGCCGAGCCCAGCAGGAGGCGCTGTTCGAGTCGATGATCCTAGGTGGTAACCATCCTGCGGTCGGTGTCCTGGGACTGACGCGGCACCAGCGGATTGGACGGGAGGAAACTGCTGACGGGGCACGGACGAAGGCGGCCAGTTCCCCGTCGTCCCTGTGGCGGCTCGTTGCTCCCAAGGCTGCACAGGCGAAGAGATGGAGATGGAGGGTGGCAAGGGAATGGATGAAGAGCGAGGGAGAGAAGGGAAGGGATGAAGAGAAAGGGAGAAAAGAGAGAAGAGCGAGAGAAGCAAGCGCAAAGAATACAGGGAGTGGGTGTGAGGAGGAAGATTGTTGACCAGCAAACAGTGAGGGGGGGGGGGGGGGGGGATCTGACGACCAGTGAGAGGTTGCGAGGGAAGTTGATGGAGATGTTCAGCGGAGGATCAGGATGAGGGGAAAAAGGGGCTGGTGTGGTACAAATGAGTGAGCGCGTGGATGTTGACGAACGGGCAAGCGGAGGAAAGAGGAGAAGCAGGGAGGAAGGATTGGCATGTGAGCCCAAGGGAAAGACACAGTGAGTACAAGATGAGTGAGGGAGGGATTCGGGTCAAGACGCAGTCTAGGGCTTCACACGTGCAGGAAAGGATTCCAGCAAGACTCGTTGCAACCTTGGGTCGGGGTGTGAACTGCGAAGGCGTGGGCGCTTGGTTGGGGTTGGGCGGCTTGTCGTTGATGTCGTCGCGGATGCCCGGAGGTGTTTCGCCCCTCTTGACCATTTCCATGATCTGAATGGGGTCATGCCACGTAAGGTGTCAACAGAGGTTAACAAAACACAAACGGAGAACCACGATAGGCAACAACGGAGGTACCTGGCAAGGAGCATTGAAATCAAGGCTTAGACGTTTTGAAAAACGCCTAAGACTTCATTTTCCTACGGAGGTACCTGGCAAGGAGCCGACGGGGGAACACAATCACGATGACGATGACGATGACGATGACGATGACGATGACGATGACGACTGGCAGCTGATTGACTGGCGTGCACGGATGGTGGTTGGTTGCCATGGTGACCTTAGATCAACACGGTCAAGATTCAGATTGAGATTGAGATGAAGGACGAGGTCGAAGTCAAAGGTCGAGGCTGAGGTCAAGGTCGAGGTCCAGATCGAGGTCGAGGTCAAGGATGAGGTCGATGTCGAGGTTGAGGTCAAGGTCGAGGTTGAGGTCGAAGTAGAGGTCGAGGTTGAAGTCCAGGTAGAGATCAAGGTCGAAGTCGAGGTCGAGGTCGGGGTCAAGGTCGAAGTCGAGGTCGAGGTCGAGGTCGAGGTCGAGGTCGAGGTCGAGGTCGAGGTCGAGGTCGAGGTCGAGGTCGAGGTCGAGGTCGAGGTCGAGGTTGAGGTCGAGGCGGAGGTCGAGGTCGAGGTCGAGGTCGACGTCGACGTCACGGATGAGGTCAAGATCGAGGTCGAGGTCGAGGCTGAGAGGTCAAGATCAAGGTTGACTTTGAGTTTGAGGTCGAAGTCGAAGTCGAGGTCGAAGTTGAAGTTGAAGTCGAAGTCGCGATCAAGAGGTCAGGGTCCAGGTCTAGGTTCATGTAGGTCGAGGCTAAGGTTAAGGTCGAAGTCAAGGTCGAGCGGTCAACCTCTACCGCTCAGGGGAAAGAGGGGTTTCGAGCCCTCAGGTCTCCAACCCCGAACCGCTCATGTGCAAGAGGTTGAAGGTCAAGGTGGACTATGTAAGGAACATCTGCCAACCATTGCCAGATCCTGTGCATGTGCACGTGCGTGTGCATGTGCATGTGCATGTGCATGTGGATGTGCATGTGCATGTGCATGTGCATGTGCATCTGCGTGTGCATTAACACAAGTTTGTGCACGTACACGTGCATGTGTGTGTGCATGTGCGCATGAATGTACGTCAGCGGTGGGCAATGCAGGCTGAAGTCTGGTGAGCAGCGCTTGGCGAATGTCCATGAAGGAGCTCTTTCATGATTTCATGAAATGTGAACAATTCAGTGCATGTTGTTGCACATTTGCACATGCTTGCACATGCACGTGTGCCTATGCACACATTAGAGTGATATAGCCAAGGGCAGCGGCATAGGCATGGGCATGGGCATGGGCATGGGCATGGACATTGGCATGGGCATGGGCATGGGAATGGGCATTGGCATGGGCATGGGCATGGGCATGGGCATGGGCATGGGCATGGGCATGGGCATGGGCATTGGCATAGGCATGGGCATTGGCCCGAGCATGGGCAAGGGGATGGGCATGGGCATGTCTACATGCATGTGATTGTGCTTCCTTACACACAAATGAGCATTACCTCCATGTAGCTTTTGGACATGGGGGCCTGCGAAGCGGCTGCAGCAGGCTTTT